>CAUYRB010068987.1:0-39435 GCA_963574695.1 Propithecus perrieri
CGCAGGAGCGGGGCGGCCCGGGCCAGGCCGGCTCCCCGGCGGGCGGCGCGGCCGAGGAGGGGCCCAGCGAGGCGGGCGGGCTGCGGGAGGAGAACGCGCAGCTCAAGGACGCGGTGCGGCGGCTGCGCGCCGAGGCGGAACAGCACCAGCAGGAGGCGCTGCAGCTCCGCGACCAGCGCAGGTGCGTCTGCCCGACACCGCCACCACCCGCAGCTTGCTTCCTTCCTTGCACCTGAAATGGGGTCACCCCCTTGGCATCCTCCCCTCCCAAAGACACTAGACACTTAGACGCCAGCAGTCCACTGATGTCACTCCAGTGCTCTAGAAATTTGAGATTTCACAACTGCACAGGGTCTGCCCACAAATAAAAGAGGGGGTCCTATGTCCCTGCAAGTGAGGAAATCTATTAGACCTAGAATCAGGCCCAGAAGATACCAGAAGTGTCCTCATATCCATCCGTAGGGCGACAGTGTAGTAGCATAGTCCGGACAGTGGGGTGTGCTCTCCACCAGCTGTGTGACGCTGGGTGAGTCCGCTGACCTTTCCCAGACTGAGTCCTCCTCTGTAAGATGGGGACAAGACCACCGCCCGTCAGGGCTGTCGTAGAATGCACTGAACGGTACATGAGGGGTTTGGCCACCCCATCCCCCCGCCCCGCATGGAGGAAGCACTCGGTTAATTGTGCATGTTATAATAATAACTTATCCATCCTGAATTCACAGTTGTTTTTTCCCCCCTGTTGGAAAGTTTTTAATACAAATTCAATTTCTTTAATAGATACAGGACTTTTCAGGTTATCTAGTTCTTCTTGAGAGGACTTTAACTGTTTGTATCTTTCAAGCAATCTGTCTACTTCATCTAAATTTGTGAAGGTCCCAGTCCCGGGCATAAAATTGGTCATAATTTCCTCTTTTTGTCATTTTAATGTCTGGAGGTTTCATTTTTTCCTAATATTTGTCAACTATGTATGTTGAACCCTGCTGGGTCAGCCCCAAACTGCTTTGAGCCTTGGCTGTACTTTTCCATTTAATTTTCACAACCGCTTCTTTATAAAGGTGAGAAAAAAGGGATCAGGGAGGTTATACAACCTGCTTCACGTCGCTTTGCACCTTGGCCAATATCGTAACTCTGCATCTTATGCATATCCTCGGGCAGGTTTCTTAACCTCTCCTTGCCTCAGTTGCCCAGAGCGTGGGAGGACAACAGAGCCTAGCACACACGCTGCTGGGAGAATTCGAAGACATAACATGTAAAATGTTTGGAACAATGCTTGGCACATAGCTGTTGCAGTTCTCAAACTTTACCTTGCATTAGAATCACCTGGAAGGCTTGTTGACCTCACATTATGGGGCTCTACCCCCAGCACTTCTGATTTGGTAGGACTGGGGTTGAGCCTGGGACCAGCATGACTTAGAATTAGTTAGGATTGGCATCTCTGGCAAAGTCCCAGGAGATACCGATGTTGAGTCACCAGGATGACGCTGTGAGTACCACCACCCTTCTTATCTGGGAGTCCTTTACTTCACTCTTGCTGAAGTCAATCTCCAGGGTGAGGGAACTTTCCAGAGGCCCTGGAATTCTTCATGGCAGGGGATGAATCCTCCTTTTCCAGACAGAAGCTCTTGGCTAAGATTAACCAGGGTGTCCTGGAGACCTGAGGTGGCTCTGGGACATGGATTCCCAGCCAGAGAGGCCCCCATGGGAGCTTTGTTAAAAATACACACTCTGGGCCCTGCCCCCGTTGCGGTGGGTGTGAGGAGGGGCCCAGGGGTCCAGACGTGGAAAGAGGCCCCAGGTGACGTAATCACCAGTGGAGATGGAGAGGAGGGCTCCCACTAGGAGAAAGGGGTCTTTCTGAGTCCTTTGGTTAAGGCTGGGGCAGCAGCTCCCCTGCTAGGCTCACATGGCTGTGAAGGCACTGACAGGCCCCAGCTGGGCTGAGGTCCTGGGGCCTCCTGCCCCAAGAGAGCAGAACTGAGGCTATCTGACAGGCAGCCATGAGCCCACCTGGCTAAAACAGACACCTTAGAGTCCATTAGTGACTCACCGTGTGACACAGGCAAGTCCTTAGAATAAGGAGGTTGGATTAGAGTGCAGACTCCTAACCATTTTGGGTTACAGCTCCCTCTAAATGAGGAAAGCAATGGTCCCTCTTCTGGAAGAAATTTGCTTGTACTTTCTGAGGGCGACAAACCCTTGAGGCCTGTCTGTGGACCCCTCAGTGCCCTGCCTGCAAGGAAGGAAAAATGATAGCTAATGGTTGAACATGTACTTTGTGCCACAAACTGTTCTGGGCGTGTATTAACACGATTCCTCCTTGCAATAAACCCACAAGGTAGGTGCGACTGTCACCTCCTTTTAACAGATGAGAACACAGCAGGGAGCAGCTCACGCGAGGCCGCACAGCTAGGAAGTGATGGAGGCTACCCCTCTCCCCCTGCCTTTCTGCCCTGGCCCCTGATCTCCAAGGCGAAAGCCCCAGCGTTAGGATCCCAGCCTCCTGGGCTCCCCTGTGGGAAGTCTGTCCTCATGCTCGGCTTTCTCCTTCATGGAATGCTGGGGTGGGAGGGTGCTGAACGGGGGTTGCACAGTGGGGTTGATCCTGAATGCTACAACTTGGAGACCCCAGCTCCTTCCCACCTGTGTCCTGACCTCAGACTCATAACCTCCCCCGACCCCAGGTGTCTCAAACCAGCCTTTAGCAACAAGGAACCCAAGAGCCCAAGGGGCTTTGTCCCCAGGGCCTGAGCAAGCCTGGCTATGCTTCCATCCACCGCAGGTTGCTGGAGGAGAGTCAGCAAGCCCAGCGGGCCAGGGAAGTGGAGGCGCTGCGCCAGGAACATCGGAAGGAGATGCAGGCCATGGTGGCAGATTTCAGCAGTGCCCAGGCCCAGCTCCAGACCCGGCTGGCTGCCCTGGAAGCCGAGTGAGCGAGGCCCTGGGCCCCAGGATGGGAGGGATCAGCAGATAATCAGGGTGACCAACTCATCTCAGTGTCCCTGGGCTATCCCAGTTTTAAAACTGGAAGTCCTGAGTCCCAGGAAGCCCTTCAGTCCCAGGCAAACTAGAATGGTTGGTGGCCTTTCATTTATGAGCTGTGTTTCCCTTTCATGCAGGGCACTGGGCGTCTGTGACAATGAGCACAGTCTCAGTGGGCATGGTTTAGCCCTCATACTTGGAAGAAATCAGAAGGATCAGGGCTACTTTTTTAATGAGCATTTGCCCTGTTCTAACATGCATCATCTCATTTAGTCTTCACAGCAGTGCATTAAGATGGAAACTGCTATTCCCACTGACAGATAAAGCTAGGGTCCCTCGTGCGTGCATGTATGCATTCATTTATTCAACAAATATGTGTTAAGGGCTGACTGTGTGCCCAGCACTGTTAGGCTCTAAAGTTATAGCAGGAACAAAACAAAGACTATGCTCTCATAGCGCTCACAAATTCTGAACGGGGGAACTGACAGATGGAACAGCAAGTGCAAAGGCCCTGGGGCCTGCTTTATGTGACTGGAAATAGCTAGAAGGATCTCATGTGGCTGAATGGAGTGAGTGGAGGGTAAGTGGCAGGAAATGAGGTGGGTTGGGGAGATCCTGCACTGCTGGGAAGGAGTTTGGATGTGTTGAGCATGCCCTGGGAAGCCATTCAAGGCTTTGAGTGAGGGCAGGAGTGACATGCCTGATTTGCCTTTTCATAGGGTCACTTCTGGCTGCTGAGAGAAGAGCCTGGGGGAGGAGGGGATTGGCAGGAATACCATTTAAGAGGTGATTGCAGTAATCCAGGTTCAGACAGGTGAAGCCACTTGCCCAGGGTCAGGCAGCAGTGAGTTTAAATATCACCTGACTCTTAACCTGCGTTTTTAAAAACTATTCTCCACTGTCCCCAGTACAAACCAAATCATCCAAATGCTGCAGGAAAGGTTTTACCAGCTACCATTTAACGGGCACTTACTATATACGAGGTGCCCATTATCTCATCGAATCTTCACAATCACCCAGCTTCATGCCCATTTTAAAGAGAAGGGAACTGAGGCTCACAGGTGAAAAGCTATGCGCAAGGCAACATAGCTACAAAGAAAAAACAAAAGCAGAGCCAGGATTAGAGTCCAGGTCATCTCACCCCAAAGCCTTGGCCTCTCATCAACTATAGTCAGTGGGTCGTCTGCACCCTAACCCTCCGTCTCCCCCACTACCCATAGTTACCCATCTCTGGCTTCACGCTCAAAGAGCCGTGCTGCTCTGCTGTGCTCCGTGGCCGCCAGCAGGTAGCGCCAGAGCCACGTCGGCTTGAGCGGAACCCGCCGGCCTCGGGCAGGCCAGGGGGCATTGTCCTGCCCAGGGCTCTTCTCCCGGGAGCATCCCTGGCTCCTGTAGCACGCTCCGTGAGCATCTGTGTGCACTCACGGGCCTTCGCTTCCTTGGCCCTGTAGGCGCGGGGGAACTGACAGAGGTCAGATTGAGTTGGGGTCCTGGGTTCTGCAGCCAATCACCGGGTGGCCCTGGCCAAGCCTCTGCTGCTGTCTGCGCCTCCGCTGGCCAGGCTAAGCACACGACAGCCCGTTGTGTCCGCTTGCTCTCCCTCCTTGTGGAGTAATTGCTGTAAGGGGACTAACTGCATGCCTGCTTGGAACAGACTGAAAGATTCCGGAGAGAAGCCAGGGAAGGGAGCGTCCCGGCCCGAGGACCTTCAGCTCATAGGCCGTCTGCAGACCCTCTTGAAGGAGAGAGAGGAGATCATCAAGCAGCTCACGGTGAGGCTGTCAGTCGCACCCACACACCTGGCGGGCTGGAGTTCCTCCGGAAGGGGCATTCACTTTGCACCTGGCGTTTCTCTAGGTGCCTACAATTTTGCCTTATGAAGAATCCTTTATTTTCTCCTATTATTAAAAAATAAAACCTCATGCTCACTAAAAAAGTGAATACAGGAAAATAGAAGAAAAACCCCATTCTAATCCCAAGTCCAACAGCATTTGCCTGATGTTGATGTTGGCTCATATCAGTTTTCTTTTAACTTACAGAATTTGAGAAAAACTATTGTAGAATGGCTTGCTTATGTTTGAATATTAGTAGAATCAATCAAATTTGTTATTGATCTTCCTTTTGTAAAAATGACTATTTTTTTAACCTCAATGACTATTTCCCTTGAAGAGAAAATGATCCCCAGCTCCCTCTGATTCTGTATCCAACAGCCACCAAATATGACGGTCACTTCTTTGGAGTGTCCCTCTCCCATCTGCTCCCACCCACCCACTTCACTTCCTGTCTCCTCATGCTTTGACCACTGCCTGAAAATTAGATGTTAATAAGGAATCATTGCTTGTTTGCTAAGTATAACAGAGGTGTTATGGTTATTTTTTCTTTTTTTAAAAAGGAATCTTTATCTCTTAGAAATATATATTGATGTTTTTACAGACAAAAGTATGTGAGGACTGGAATTTACTTTAAAAATAACACAGCAGAAGAGGAAACGGTGGAAGAAATGACACAAACAAGCTTGGCCATGTAGTTATAATTGCTAAAGTGGGAGATGGATTTTATTACCCTCTCTTCCTTTTGTATGTTAGAAAATGTCTATGATAAATTTTAAAACAAAAGAAAGGTAGGGAGGAAAGTGAAATCCTTTGAGCACCTGGGAGCTTTCTTTGCCTGAATTATTTTCTGCAGTAGATTATCTTCAGGTGCTAAGAATCTTTGGGATTTCTAACTTCCTAAGGCGTAGGCTTGCCCTTTCCTTGACAAGAGGGGCTGGGGACATAAAAGCCCCAGGAGTATAAAGGTGCTTCCTCAAAGCTTCGGTGGCTAGCAGTTCCTTCCCTCGCCCCCGGACTTTTCTTCTCTCCGTGTTCCGCCCTCGCAGCCACCTTCCTTCAAGTCAAACCCAGCGCCGTGTGGTTAGGCTCATTTGTAGTTGGTTGTATTGGTTTTCCAGGAAGAGAGAAGATTCCACTACGCAGCGTTCCCCAGCGCAGTGTCCCATCGGAATCGGTCTTTCTCATTCCATCCTCACCCAGGGTATTTGACCCCTTCCATGAAGGTAAATTGAGTCTACTGGCTTTAATGAATTATGCGATTCTGCTGGTTTCATTTTTCCTAAAGGTAACTGCAGCTGGCATACAGTCAGAAGAATATTCATTGAAAAAAATGATCCATAGTAAAGAGTCCAAAGTATTAACAGTGTTTATATCTGGTTGGGCAGATTATGTGTGGTTTTTATTTTTTATGGGCTTTTGTATTTTCCAAATTTTCTACAATAAATATGTATCATTAATAATAGCTCTATCTCGGTGATGGGAAGGAGAGGGACGAAAACAGGAATCTTCTATTTTATTTCTGTATATATTTTTGGAATTTCTCACAAGGCACAGGTTCATGTCCAAGTCTCTTCTCTGTTATCATAAAATCACAAAAACTCTAAAAAAAATGGTATTTTTTAAAAGCTCATAGGACAATAAACCTAACTTCACCTGAACTGATGTGATCTCATTTTTAGTTTTTATGTATCCCTCTTACTGTAACAAAATGTTAAGTTTCACTCCAGAAGTATTAATGCATCTGAGGATAGGGTGATAGGGTGGGCCCAGCCCCTGCTGGGGGTGTTATGTGGTCTTCTGAGATCTAAAAAAAAAAAAAAAAAATTTTGAATTACAAACATGTCTGTCTCCAGAAGTTTTAGGTACGAGATTGTGGACCTATGTGTTTTTTAAAATACAAAATGAAGATTAGAAGGAAAAATGCTTTTAAAAATAACATGAAAGTCTATATCCTGTCCTATATAATTTTCATTGGGTGAGCCTTATTTACTTTGACAATAATGCCTTTTTGCTTTTTTTTGCATAGCACTGACAGACCTTTCCTTTAATACAAACAGAAAAAGAAGATGGAGGAAGTGCCCAGCCGAGTGGTCAGCGTGCCAAACCTCGCCTCCTATGCAAAGAACTTTCTGAGTGGCGATCTGAGCTCCAGGATCAACGCTCCTCCAATCACCAAGTCACCCAGCTTGGACCCAAGCCCCAGCTGTGGCCGGCCTTACAAACCCACACAGTCTGTAGATGCGAAAACTGCCACAAGGTGAGGTGGGGAGGTGGGGAGACAGATGCTGTTATTCCATTTCCTTATAGATAGGAAGGAAATTAAGATCCTTTCTGGAACCACCTAAATACCCAGCATTTGGGCAGATATAAAAAGTGGCAAAACAAGCCCTGCCTTGGAGAAATGACAATCCAGCAAAAACGGAGGAAGATTGTGTAAGAGAAGGGAATTGTCATTCTTTGGAAGAAGTACTATTCCTGGTACCAAATTCTTTTTTCCTGGATGATCAGACAAGGGACATTGAATCACCTAGCTGAAAACTTCCGTGTGGGCTACACGGAAGGTAGACTCTTCATCTGGCCTTGAGGTCTGAATTCAAATCCCGATCCTCCTTGTTCTTAGCTGTGTGGCCTTGGGTGTGTCACTTGACCTCTCTGAGTCTCGTATCCCTACCTCTAAAATGAAGATAATATAGCACCTACCTCATCAGGCTGATGTGACACTAAAGGAATTAATCCATAGGATGTGCTTAGCACAGGACCTGGCACAGTAGAGTTTGATATATTTTCACTATTATTACTAAGGTTATTTCTGAAGATTTATTGTATAATATCATCTTAGAATTCTACAGACTTCATCTGTAGGTTTGGTTGATCATGCATAATTATCTCAGATACAACCACTAAATCTTTTTTTCTTGCTTTTTTTTTTTTTTATTGAGACAGGGTCTCACTCTGTCGACCCAGCTATAGTAGTAGTGTCATCATAGCTCACTGCAACCTCAAACTCCTGGGCTCAAGTAATCCTCTTACCTCAGCCTCCAAAGTAGCTGGGACTATAAGCCCGTGCCACTGTGTCCAGCTAATTTTTTCTATTTTTAGTAGAGATGGGGTCTCGCTCTTGCTCAGGCTGGTCTTGAACTCCTGACCTCAAGCAATTCTCCTGCCTAGGCCTCCCAGAGTGCTAGGATTACAGGTGTGAGCCACCATACTGACCTAACTACTAAGTCTTAAGGGAAACACTGGAGTACCAAACAATAGTGAACTTGGTTTTCAAAATAGGAGTTAGATACTCCCTCCTGAGCCCCATTCTTAACAATTTGTTTCCTGCTAATAATGTTGGCTGGTCACATTCTAATATCTTTTGAAGAGTAAAGAAGCAGTTGTCTTTCCCCAAAAAGATGGTGTGGTATTAAGTTGTTTATTGAATAATTTTCAAAACCATATAAGAAACCTTTGTTGTTTGTTTGCTTTTAGGACACCAGAAGGTGAAACTGCCCAACCCAAAGAAGCTCAGCAGAAACAGGGCTCTCCACACCAGGAATGGTTTACTAAGTACTTTTCTTTCTAAGCTGATGTTTCAGATACTTCACGAAGAGGATACTTGAAAAACATTTCTTTTAAGTCATCTGATTGAAGTAATGAACTAAAGCCAACCAACCAAATAACTTGCTTGTAACATGATTTATATATGATAGCTAGAACAGATTTTGGCATTAACATTTCATACTGTTTGTGACAGCAGTTCATTAAAAAAAAACTTGACATTGAAAAAACCAGTGTTATAAAAGCACCCGCAGGAAAATGTTAATGACCTACATATTGTATTTCTAGCGTCCACATCATCATACTTCACTTTATGGAATATCAGACTTTGTGATTTCCGTGGTCTGCTTTGAAGCTGGTTTTATTTGTCCTTAGGATGCTGGTTACCTCCACTTGAAGAGCTGTTTCTATGTAAAATGATGTAATTCCAAACACACATCTAACCTCAGTAGGTAGAGGAATAAAACAAAGTTCAAAATAAACAGGAAAGCCAATTAAAAAGCAAACAAACCAAACCTACTAGGCATGGATGGTAGCATGCTTGGATTGAATATTCTGACTTCCTTGGTCTAGGACAAACAGCAGGTTGTAGAGAGGATAACACCTACCTCTAAAGGGTCTTTGCAAGGATAAAGCAAGATAAATTGGGTAAAGACACCACTCGTGAATCGGAATTAAGCACAAGGTTTTTCTGTGAATAGCCAATCCTTGCCATACATCTGTTTCAATGATTGTAGTGTTAGCCTGGTCATTTGTGAAGGTTTTTAGACTGTTCTGTTCTCTGAAGTCAAAGATCTCCTGAACCTCTCTGGTCTTTGGGTTTGGCCATTTAACTCATGGTGTGTTGCTTCCTCATTGCATGGACTCCCCATGGATTAAAGGAACTGGAATGGCCGCTCATGGTGCTGACCTAGCTCTCAGTCCACACTGAACTGTCTTACCCTCTGCCAGAGCAATGTGATTTGACAAGACTCAATCCAACTTTTAGAGCCAATATATTTTCTCAATCCTTTGGTGCTGGCCCAACTGGTGGCCCACAAACAGAGGTTAATTCTATGCACTGTCAAATCTCTGCTCCTTGAATAAAACTTTAAACAACTGGGCAATAAAAATGGTTGTGACTTGTATTGCTTTTCCATAGAAAGGTAAATTAGATCAAGACAGAGCTTGGAAATAGGAAGTTCACATTAACCTCAAACAGATCATCTTTGAATAAAAAGTAGCTGATTACATACTTTTAACTATCATTTTGATAGAAATGCAATTAAAATTCAAATTAAAGGTAAATTAAATGCAAATCCTTGTCACCATGCATGTAACATGCCATATTATTTTTCAGTACCAAATTTTTTTGTCTTTCCTGCTTAGGTTGGGTGTCTTAGTCATTCGGGCTGCTATAACAAAATATCATACCTATACTGGGTAATTTATAAACAACAGAAATGTATTGCTTACAGTTCTGAAGGCTTAGAAGTCCAAGATCAAGTCGCCAGCAGATTCAGTGTCTGGTGAGGGCCCCTTCCTCACAGATGGGCACCTGCTACATGTCCTCACACAGTGGAAGGGTAAGGGAGCTTGTCTGAGCCTCTTTTGTAAAGCCCCTAATCCCATCCGTGAGGGTGGAGCCCTCGTGACTTAATCACTTCCCAACAGCCCCACCTCTTAACACTAACACACTGGAGATTAGGTTCCAACATGTGAATTGGAGGGGAGGGGGCACCAACATTCAGACCACAGCAGTGAGCACTGTAAGATTATTTTTTATTTTGTGCTTTTAAAAAGGACTACAGGCCGGGCGCGGTGGCTCACGCCTGTAATCCTAGCACTCTGGGAGGCCAAGGCGGGCGGATTGTTTGAGCTCAGGAGTTCGAGACCAGCCTGAGCAAGAGCGAGACCCCTGTCTCTACTAAAAATAGAAAGAAATTAATCAGACAACTAAAAATATATAGAAAAAATTAGCCAGGCATGGTGGCGCATGCCTGTAGTCCCAGCTACTCGGGAGGCTGAGGCAGTAGGATCGCTCGCGTGAGCCCAGGAGTTTGAGGTTGCTGTGAGCTAGGCTGACGCCATGGCAATCACTCTCTCCCGGGCAAAACAGTGAGACTATGTCTAAAAAAAAAAAAAAAAAAAAAAAATCGAAAACAAGATAAATGTCTTTAAAATGTATTTTCTACATTAAGTGCATAAAAGGTTCAGGTCGCTGAATATCAGAAGAGAATTTGAGAAGTATAATTTTGGGGAGAGGTGCTTCTATTTTTTTATTCCAGTCTGTCATAATGAGTGAAAAGGGTTCAGCAGAAAAAGGTTGAAGAATTGGCTAATTTCCAAAGGCTAAGAATAGAAACTACAGATGAGAGATTGCCAATGAAGAAAATTCTCCAAAAGACCCACAAAAGAAAACCATTCCTAAAATATATTCAGCATAAGCATCTTCCCGAACCAGAGACGCAATTCTGGTTCACTGAAAGTTATCATTCAAGTCTAACCTTTCTTCCTGGCTTTGCTATCTTTCCTCCCTGGACTCCAATCCTGGAAGGGTCACATCTCTGTGAGCCAGCTAGGGGTAGAGGCATGGAAACACTAGACAGAGAAAGAAAGAAGCTGCCAAGCATATTCTTTCTTTTTCCCCATTGTAGGATTCCCAGTCTATACCAGAACTTAGCTCAGGGAGGGGAAAGATAATATTTTAAATAATTTCAGCAGTTTGATATGCTAATTACTAAATTGGAACAATACTCTATAATATAAGAGTGAATAGAAAAGTCAAAGTGAAAAGAATATACACAGCTGAGCAAATTTAAAGAAACAATGGGAGATTAAAAAATTCTGGAATTAATTACATTTCACAAGTCAAATTTGCTCAGAGTACTAGGTACATATGTTTAATATGGACAATTTAGAAAATACAGATAAACCAAAAAGTTAAGCTTATATTAAGTCCACCAGGGTTGCTTAATTACTGTAAGTATTTCTGTATACATACACAAACATACACACACATTCATACTATCCACATTTTTTTGTAATAAACTTTTTCCTTTAATATAATCACATACTATAAATATATTCCCAAGGCTTCAACAACTGAATTTGGTCTTTATGTTTCTATAGTACCTGATACTTAACCCTATCATAATATTTTATTATTTTATATCGAATTGTCTGATAAATTGTTGTGTCCCTCTTTGGTAGGCAGAATGCTAAAATGAATCGCCAACAACCCTAAGCCTTGTGTAACTCCCTCCCTTTTAGTGTGGTACCACTCATCAGTATGATAAGCTATTATGCCCATGATTTTGTTACACTACATGGCAAAAAGTAGATTATCCAAGTGGGTCTAACCTAATGACATTTACCCTTGCAAAGCACAGAGTTTTCTCTGTCTAGGCCCAGAAGTGGAAGTCAGAGAGATACCAACCATGAGAAGGATACAATATGCTGTTGCTGGCTTTAACGATGGAGGGGGTCATATGGCAAAGAATTTGGGAAGCCTCCAGGAGAGCAGGTCCCAAGCTGACAACCAGAAAAGACACAAGGATCTCAATTCTTTGACCTCCAGAAATAAAATTCTACTAACAAGCTGAACAATCTTCTAAGCAGATTCTTCACTAGACCCTCCAGATAAGAAACTCGCCTGGCCATCTTGATTTTGGTTTGTGAGACTCTAAGCAGAGAACCCAGTTAAACCTTTCCCAGATTTCTGGCCTGCAAAACTGTGAGCTAACAAATAGGTATTGTTTTAAACTGCTAATTTTATGGTAATTTTTTGCACAGCAATAAAAACCTAATAACCCCTCCCTGCAAAAGTAGATTGTAAGTTTCTTAAGAGAAGGGACTGTCTTGTTCATGATCATAATCCCAGAAGTTAGAGCAGTGTTGACAAAATAAACACTTGTTCAAAACATGAATTAATGGATGAACTTCATGAACTTGTTGTGGGGATAAAAAGAGATATCATGTGAGATCATAACTAAAACTCTCAGTATAAATGTTAAGAATTACTTTTATCTAGTTTCAGGACGACACCTAAGTGTGCCGTGGAATATTCTAGCCTATGCCTGATCCTGCAATGGGAAGGAAGCCATGACTCAAGTGGGAGGCATCTGAGGTGGAAGGGCTGGGAGGAGACAACTTTCTGATGACAATGTATTGGGCTTGAATCGCTGCATTCTGTGCATGAAATCCTCGTACCTTTTTAAAATTAGAGATGAAAAGTAGAAAGATGAAAAGTAGAAAGCAAGATCACATTTACTTCTTGTCTAAGGTCGCCATAAGGTAAATAAATGGGGTAAGAGTAGCTTGGGTGCAATTTTCCTCCCTAGAATGCCAATATGCAACATTTATTAGATATAGAAATAGCAAAGTCTGATGCTTTTTATTTGCATATTTAAGCATTCTTTTTGAAGGAATATTAAAATTATAAAATATGTATAAAATGTTACAATTGTTTGAATCATGACTACAACCTATACCAGATTTTATTTGAGTGATTTGACTGGTAAAATGTTGTTAAGCATTGTTCAGTCATGCTTGTATATTATTCTCATACATGTAAATATTTATTTTCAAATGATTTATATTTAATCATAATTTAAAAGTGCCCAAAGGCAACTTGTGTATTAATTTGGGCATTGATATTTTCCAAAGGACTTAGAATAGTTTCCCTCAGATTGTTCACAGATCTCAGTGAATACTCTATTTTATCTGGAACCGGGGAACACAAAAGATGAAGAAATCTAAATCAAAGATTTTCCATTTCTCAAAGCAGTTCCCAGATGCCGCTAACAAATGAATTAGCAATAAAAACGAACACAATCTGTCTAACAGATTGAATTTCTAGGGAGAACGTTATTGCTTTTTATCTATAACTTGGAATACATTTTTAAAATTCTACTTTAGGTTATAGAATTCAATGAACATAACTTAAACAAAATATTTTAAAAATCTAATTGGTGTGGTTCCTTTATCACCTGCATTGCTTTTCCTGTTTCCTTTGAATTTATAGTTACATGAAGTAAATTCTTGATGATACAGTTGAGAAAACAGATATGCTGTTAAATCCTAAAACCTATATAGCTACAGTTTAGATGACACCATCTAGTTGTGATGAAACACATCGTAGGAATTCGAAAGGTATGGAAATAGACGTTTACTGCCAGCTGAATAAGGGTGCATTAACAGGCAGTTGTATTATAGTTTCCTCTGATTTTGTCTTGAGGTCTCTCTCTGTACAGTGGCTATAAACTCTAGCCCTGCCCTGCCAGGGCTCCAGGGAACTTGGTCATAAATGTTTACAATGTGCCTCTCAGGGATACTTCTTTATTCCGGTGACAGCCTAATGCCTAAGTGCCCGACCTCTGTCCAGGCATGCCTCTCACAGGAACTTGTTTATACTGGCACACACCCTCGTGGCTCTTGTCTAACTTGCGTCCAGTTTATTTCTGCCAAGATAGTCACTCTCTAGGAGAGTTCTGACTGGGAAAGGAGTTAGGTTTAAGAGTGTCAATAAGGCGAGTAGTTCCAGGTTTGCTCATGGTCTTCTCGGGTTACCTCCGCATCATATACTTTCAAGTTAGTCCTAAACTGTTTCACAGGCCTTGATTATAGCTGTCGAGTTTAAAGATCTTGACTGTGGTTTCAACTCATATGAAATAATCTATTTCATCAAAGAAAGGTGAGATATAGAGAGGTTATTACATTTGGTTACATTGGGAATATAGATCGTGGTGGAGTAAAAACTTAATGGATTATTTTCTAATAATTTCCAAAGGCAAAGAAGGAAATTGAAAACATGCTTGTATCTGGACATTCTGTCACTAGAAATAACTTAAAGACTAAAGGAAGAATGAAATTAATTTAGAAAGCAGGTTTATGTTTTGGGATGATTTTAAAATTTAGGCTGAGGTCTTATAGTCTGAATTAGAATAGTAGTAATATGAAAGGACAAAAATGAAGAATTATACATAAGTTGAGCTGGATAGTGAGAAGGAGTCAAACTGAAGAATGCTTAGGATCGTAGAAGCTATACAGTTAGGTATAAAAGGGGGTATACATTATATTATACACATCCACACACATCTTATTCTTCACAATAATCATACCAGAAAACAGGGAAATATTTTAGCTTTGCCTCATTCAGGAATGGTAACTAAGGACAAAAATAATTTAACGAAACGAGGGAAAAGTAAGAAAGCAAACCTGAGGAACTCCCAAACAAACTACTAAGAGGAATCTGCAAGACTGATAATAACGGGTCATTCATAAATGTAATCCACAGAAAAATTAATGAACATACTGAACACTTATGTCATTTGGTGTATGTAAAAGAGGAAAACAGACAGTCATCTGATAATACTTCTGACATAATTAACTGAGTTTAAAGGCTATGTAGTTACTATAGCTCAAGATGCCATTATAGTACATGTCATGAGGGACTATATCTAGAAATTTTTAGCCTTGGGTCCCTAACATAAGACATGGTTACAAGGTACCAAAGGAGTGTCAGGTAGGAGAATGTATGAAGGCCAGGCATATATTACATCTTAGACTTATGCAAGGGTAGATTCTAGGTTAATTATCTCCTCAGAGTGGTGAAAGTGTGAACATTTGAACAGAGACTTGCTCATTGCTCGATATAGAATACAACAAAATATGGATAAGTTTCTTACTAATGTAAATGTGTCCAAAAAAGAAAGGGAAATAAAGTAAATGATATGATCCTTTAAAAATCTTTGTCCTACAAGTTGCAAAAAAAGACTTGGAATAACTTAGGGAGCAGGTTAAATTTGTATAACTCAGCTAAGTTTTCTTGAAAGGTGTAAGGAAACAGTAGAGAAAAATAACCATATGGCTCAAGTTATAAGAATATCATGTGACAGAAATGAATTTCTATGTTTGCCACTGAAGTAGCTCAAATCACGGGATTTCAACAAATTAAATTTCTAAGAAAAGGCAATGTTTTGGGAGAGTTATTTGATAAAGTAAATCGGATAAAATAATCTTCTCTGGGTATCTAAAAGCAAGGACAGGGTTTGGAAGCCTCAACAGCTGCTTCTGATCAAAATTTACTGAGGACTATTCTCCAATGGAGACAAACGTTCTTGACATGAAGTAGGAGCTCAAATGTTTCTTAAAATGTTTCAGTGAAGATAATATACCTATTTAAGAATGCCCAGGTTTTTTAAACGTAGAATTGTATGGAAAGGACAAAAGATGTTTTATTCTCTAATCATTCACATTTTACATGTTTCACACTAAGACCTATAACACAGAGTTTATAGTGAGTGAATAACACTTATACATATGAAAGCATAAATATCACTTACTGTCATTCTGATTAAATCTCCATTCCTCCTTATGAGGCAGCTGTGTGTCTCTGTAAGAAACTTCCCCAGATTTTTTTTTCTTATCAATGCCCATCTATGAACTTTCTTGCCAACCCTTCTTCAATGCAAGTTGGCTTTTGTATGGGTATAAATTTTATAAGAGGTGTTTAGTTCAAACTGTAGAGAATTTCTGATCTATCTTCCTGCAATTACTCAAATGTCAACCTTTAATGCAAAGTGATAACCAATCATATTTATATAGCTTAGAGCCTAAAACGGTCTTTAACGTACTACTACCCATCTACAGTGCACTGAAGTCTGATTACTGAAATTTAAAGAATTTCATTGTACCTCAAAATGTCCTCTATGGAATGTCTGACTCCAGAAATGGCTTTGCTTCATACAGTGACTCAAATTCAGATGTTTTAACCCTTTAGCTCTCTGATCTCCCCTGTGGGAAAAATTCAAATCGCACCCATTTGAGAGAGCAAGTTTCATCCGATTTGGAATAGCCTAAGCACAAAATCATTCACACATTCCGATAGGCCTACATTGCAACATTAAACAGCCACCACACTCTACCCCCACTGGTTGTTAGTAGCTTGGTGGTTGCCATTTAACCATTTCAAGCTCATTTTCCCATAAGCTACATTTATTGACCAAAATTTCTCTAAAACTTTCAATGAAATTAACTCCTCAATGAATTCAATAACTTGTCAGTGGCTGGGCAATTCCACCAAAATACTGAAAATGGTTTGGGACTATAGAAACAGAACTAAGGAGAGTATACATCGGGGAAATGTGATAAGTTTCATGAAGAAACAAACTTTTATATTTTTACTCCATTAAATTAAAAAGATATTTTTAGCCCTGTTGCAAGCTAAGCAGGCTTTCTCAATTAATCCCAGATACCTGGGTTATTTCACAAGGGGTATCACCTCTTAGCCAATTAAACTTGGACCACTTCCATGAGCATAAGAACTCCAGAGCAGGTGCTAAGCCTGAAGGCTAACAATTGCTCCATCTTTACTACCAGTATCAACTACAATTTCTCATTTAGTAACAAAAAATGAAAGAAAATGCCAGTTACTGAAAAACAACATCATTATTTCCTGTATAATTAATTACCCTGCCCATATAATTAGTTACTCCCACCAAATAATAACTTAAGAAAATTTGATAGGTGTCATGTGTGGGGCAGAGACTTAGCAATGAGAAAATACAGAGACAACTTTCTGAAATTTTCTTTTGGACTTGATTCAACATGCATCACTGCCAAACTTTACAAGTGCTGACACTATGTAGCACAAACTCATTGAGACTAATTCCTTCCTTTGCCAGTCTACACTATAGCAGGTGTGATAATGACAAGGCAAGCATTAATATAGCAAAGGGAAAATGGGAAGCTTGATTAATTTTCAAATTGTATAAACAGCCCTAAAATAATGGAGAATTAACTATAACCTTCAAATTTCTTCACTGGGTTAATCTTATGTGTTCCTAATATGAAATACTATCTATCAGGATATAAATATGGAATATTCAGTTTATAAGTATGGAAGAATTGAAGTTGTTTTCAGAATGTAATCTAAAAAGGGACCTGCTAACAAATATATTAACAAATAATTTAGAGAATAGTTTTAATATTAATTACAAGCTTCAATATTGATACACCATTTGTTTCAAAATTCAACTTCTAATCAGTATGTGAAAGAGATATCTGTATGCCCATGTTTATTGCAGCACTATTTACAATAGCCAAGATACGGAATCAGCCTAAATATCCATCACTGGATGAATAAAGAAAATGTGGTATATATACACAATAGAGTACTATTCAGCCAAAACAGGAATGAAATCCTGTCATTTGCAGCAAAATGGATGAAATCAAAAGTCATTAAGTGAAGTAAGCCAGGCACAGAAAGATAAACATAGCATGTTCTCACTCATATGTGGGAGCTAAAAAAAGTTGACCTCATGTAGGAAGAGAGTAGAATGATGGTTACCAAAGGGTAGAAGGGGGGCAGGGAGAGGAAGAAAGGTTGGTTAATGAGTACAAAAATACAGTTAGATAAAAGAAACAAGTTCGAATGTTCAACAGCACAGTAGTGTGACTATAGTTAAAAATAATTTTTGTATATTTCAAAATAACTAGAAGATTTGAAATATTCCCAACACAAAGTAGTGATAAATATTTGACACTGACCATTGCATATTGTATGCACTTATAAAATATCACATTTTGTACCCTATAAATATATATAATTATTATATATCTATATAAAAAATACAAAATTCAACTTCTAAAATCTGTTATAGATTAGTAGTTAATATTAATAATGATCACAAGAATCTATCTGATTATAAAGATGTCAATTGAATTGTGATTTACAATAGCAAAAATCTAGAAACAACCCAAATATTCAAAAATAGCCAATTGAGAAAATAAATTATATTACTTCCATATATGTGAACACTATGTGAATGTTAAAAGTACTATGTTGATAAATAGATATTAAAATAATTATAATTATTTCTAAGAAAATCTGTCACTTGTTCCTGCTATCCATCACATTCTGCACTGGGGGTGGTGGTGAAGGGTGAAACACTAAACTTTGAGTTAAGACAAAAATAAGAAAAACAGCAAATGGATAAAACAGGGTCATCCTGTCTAGTTCTAGACCCCAACATAAAAGAAAGGTTATTGATTTGAAATCTTTATTGTTTATTAATATATATATTTATAGCTATAAAATTTCCTATAACATGACTTTTCACTCATAAGCTTCCATATACAGTGATTTAGTTTTCACACATTTCAAAGTATTTTTTAACTTCCTTTGTTATATTTTTTGACCTATTGGTTATCTAGGAAGATGTTGATTTCCATGTATTCATGAATTTCCCAAATTTCCTTCTGTCATTTATTTGTAATCCATTCCATTCTGTTTGGAGATCATACTTTGAATGATTTCAATCATTTTAAATTTATTGAGGATTGTTTTATGCTGTAACATATGGTCTGTCCTGGAATATGTTCCATGTGCTCTTGAGAACATTAGTTCTGTTGTTGGGTGGGGTGTTCTATAGATGTCTGTTAGATCTAGCTGGTTTAGTGTCTGTTGTAAAAGCTTTCTATAAAAGCTTGTTGGTTTTCTGTTCATTTAATGCTCACATAGCAGTTTATAACTCCTCTTTAGTCCTTACTTTCTACCTATACAGAACCTCAAGTTCAACTAGAGGTGAAAGCTTAGAAAATTCTCCTGAGCAGGTACATAGCCCTCAAAAATTACATATAGTAGAATACAAAACATATCATCTTTTTGACATTTATTTTTAATATATCCACTTTGCTTAGCAAGATTAAGTACAATCCTGATAATGGTGAGCTAGAAGACTTCTCATTAAGTGTTGAATGAAAGTTTATTTGAGCAGTATGGAAGGTTGGGCCTCCAATACAAAGTGCAAACACCATCACAAAATGGCTATTAAAGGTATCTAAGTCCTCTGTCTGCCCTCAAGACACTGAATAAAGAAAATCTTCCATTTTTACTGGAGAAAAAGCAGTTAGTTAAATTCTCAGAATTTCCATCAGGGCCTAGGAAAGGTTTGCTAATATTTATTGGATATTTACCAAGTGTCAGGCTCTTTCCATTTTATATATGAGGAATGTGAGAGTCACAAAGGGCAGAGCTAGGATGCCAGCTCCCAATAATCCTGGCTCCAGATTTTCCTTACAGTCTTTGAGGGAGCCTCTCCCTGGGTGGTCTTTTAGAAGATTCCAGGTCATGGGCCATAAGGCACCACAATAGCATAATGCTGCCAGTCACTGCCATGGTCGTTGGTGCAGCACTGCTTGTCCCAGAAGCAGCAGTGGGTCATCAGTATGGTCACATGCACAATGCAGAAGGAGAGTAGAAGGTGGCCCTTGCCCAAGGCCAGGCACTAAGCATGGTTGTCATGGCACCTGTGGAGTTGAAATGGCCTAATTAAAGGGGAGATAAAATTCAGTAAAAATCAGTACTTAATATTAAAATATGTTCAAACAGAATAATGGATGGTTACCTAGGTACTTGTTCTCTAATATTTTCTATATATTTGATATCTATCTCTCTGTCTCTCCACACACACACACACACACACACACACACACACACACACACACACATTTTAAAGCACAAAAGAACTAGTGTTACCTTGAGGCCTCAAAGAATATAGGCGATAGAGGAAAAACTACTTGTAATGCTAGTGTTTCCTTCAGAATTTGGATTATAATTACGGGAACAATATTAGGTGTAGATTCAATGATTAAAATGCATGTAAATATAACACACTCTTACCAACTCTGTTAGAAGACTCTAAAACGGTCCTAATGATTAAAAAAAGGCACTAATGTTAAAGATGTATTAGGAAAGTTTGAATAAAAATGTTTTATAAATTGTTGGTACTAAAAGAAGTGATTTTTCTATACTAACACATACTTTTTAATAATAGATTTTAGAAGTGCTTGTGTAACTAAGTTAAAAATCAAAATTTATAGCCAGAATTCTTCTCCTTCCAAGTGTGCTTATACATATAGGCCAAAAAAATATTAAGGTCTTCTCATTGGAAAATGGGAGTTCATGCTTTTTATAGTTTACCCTATACTTCACTGCATGTATTTCAAATAGCCTAGAATAATGATCTAGCAGAATGGGGTTTACTTCTTATCTAATTCTTACCATTCTTACCATTACCATAGCTTAGTAATGGTTTATGCAACATTGATTGTGCTTGAATTCTTTCTTAGTAAATGTGTTCCTTTTTTTTCACCTATTAAGGAATCGAAATTCCACGACTGAGCCCTTGATACCTACCTTCTGGTTAATAATCTAAAAATTCCCTGCAATATGGTCCCCTACAGAGGGCTTGTCCTACCTCCATGTGGATTCACACCCTGTGTTTAGCCTGAACTTGGTTTAGTAACAGCTGCCTTTTTTTTTTTTTTTTAACCAGACTGATTTTCAATATCAGCCTTTTTGGGGGGACTGGTCACATCACTGCTTTCCATTTCTTTAAAAACCCAACTTTTCATTGTATTTGGGCTCATATTGTATCGTTTAGATCTTTTTCAGCCCTGCTTAGGATCCTTGTAACAAGCCACGTTCTGTTCTGCACCATCAGATGTGCGCATGCCTTGGAATATTCATTAGGATGAAATGCAGAGTGTTCTCTCTGTGCTACTACTGTCCAACGCTCCAGATTATATATTCGTGGCTTTGATCTCAAAAAAACATGGTGTTCTGAATATGTCCTCTTTTTTCAATATCTACTTGATCATAAATGCAAATCAAGTAGAACATTTAAAGCACCCTCAATTCTGGATTTCTGTCTGATCACAGGGTTCTAGCCAGGTAGTGGCCCAAGTACTTCATTCAATTATGACGTCAGTGGTAACATTCTATTCTCGAGAATGTTTTGATCTCACTTGATTACTGTGAAAGATTTAACTCTCATTTAGTGCTCAATCTTTATTAGTAGTTTATGGGAGCCGTATATCTTTTCTTAGTTCTTTGAATGTGAGGACTATTTAGGGTCTTGGCTACTAGAGAATTCTTTCCTTTTTTGCAATCTAGGACACTCTGCCCTTACCCTGCTATTGAATAGCATACATTTGTACTTCTGTCTACTGCTGTGAGACCTGAGCTTCTATTAATGAAGCATTGAGCCAATCAGCGTATTCAGGCACATTCACCATCCACCTTTGTTATCATCACCATCAATCACTGACTTTGTTAACTTCTTACTCTGTGGCAGGCACTGAGTACTTTACCAGAAGTAACAGCATTATCAGAAGGTCTTGCCCAACTAGGTGACATGGAGAGCATAGCTGAGTTGTACAGTGAGAGTAGAAAATAATTTTTAATTTTAGTGACTCTACATTTTCCCCCATTATGTGACATTCCAGGAGAGAAGTTTAAAGAAAAGGCAGAAAAAAAAAGGCAGAGACAAATTCATAAAAATTCATGAAACTGGCCAACTCATTTCATACCTAGACCTCATTGCTATATATCATATGCTATTAAATTTTATGTCAGAAAGAAGAATGCTTTCTGAAAATGTGTCAAGTGTATTTTCCAAAGCACAAACCCAACATTATTAACCAGGATTTCATCGTGAATCCCATTCTGGACAGATGGGAAATAACATAGCTCAGCAAAAGTCTGAATTTGACAGCTTTTGGAAGCCTAGTTAATAATCAAAAAGAAAGAAGACCTCATTTGACACAAACCAGAATATTGCATTTCAAGCCCTGATAAGTCGAGGTGCCTGAGGGGTCAATATGACTGATGACGTGCAACTCAGAAACCACACCCGAAACACCAGCACTTAGTCCCCCTCCAAAGGCATGAATCATGCTTCGCAACCCAGACTGCTCCCCTCAACACCTCTGCTGTCACTGTACTGGCAGAAGCCGGCTTTATGGTTAAGCAGCTTTGATAAATCACAGACCTACATGATCATTCAAGTATTTAAAAAGTGGCAACGGCAGACTAGGCTCTAGAGATAACAGTGGTGAACCAGACAGGCACAGATCCCATTATCATGGACTCTAGCAGAGAAAGAAATCAGTATCAAGCAAACAAACGTGCAAAAAAAAAAAAATACTACCAAATGGTGATGAGAATATAGATTTAATAAATTTAATAAAATTTATTAAATAGACTTAATAAACAAGGGTCTGAGAAGGCAAATAATGGCCTATATGAGCTGGGCTTGTCACAGAAAACCTCCCAGAGCAGGACACTTAAGCAAAGGGGAAGAGCAAGAGGAAGAGGGTTGCAGATGGAAGAAATAGTATGTGTATTATTTGAGGTGATTTCAAGAGGAAAGTGTCCCCAAAAGATGACACACTTACTAGCCACGGGTGAGTGGCTATAGTACCACAATTAGAGTTTCTTTTATTTATGTTGAGGCAATGATAGTTTCAGGCTTTTCTTTTACACACCTAACCGACTGGAAATGATAACCTAAAAAACTATTTTGAATAGTTTCAAAAGTAATACTATAAGATTAAGAAAGGAATAAGGCTTTGATGTTTTAAAAAGAGCATAGGACTTGGAATCGAGTTCAGGGTTTTTATTTAACTGTGTCAATAATTATGTTGACTCCACCAATTAATACATGTAATTTATGACAAATCATTTTGTTTCCAAGTCTTAATCTCCTTGACTATAAAACAAGGTAATTGCATAATCAAATGAGGTAATGATTATAAAATACTTTATAAAGTGTAGAGTTATTGCTGTAATTTTCAAAGAATAGGTGGGAGAAGACAGGACCCCCTAAAACATTGACGATTTGTCCAATACCAATACCAACATCTAGCCCCAGTTAGGACTATTATGCACAGAAAGTATTCAGTGAGGACTTCATTTGCGGGCTCTGGCTGACAGCTTCTGTGTAGGGAAGTAGTCACTATCTTCTCTTTAAAGATCTTTTTACCAGGGTAGTAATATCTAATAGCATTCTATGTTATTGGGGAGTTGTGGTTTAGTCATCAAAACATGAAAGGAAACTTGTGTTGGTAAATTCGGAATCATAGGTGATATTTATACAAAGTACCTTTCTTCCTTAGACCTATCTAAAATGATGGTCTCTATAGTATGAAAGATATTTCTCAAGTTGAAAAATATGTGGTTACTTTCTATTGCTGCTGATGGTATTATAGAGAGGCTGGTAAATCTGCAAAATGTGTATAGACCAGCAACTAAGCTAATGTCAGTCCTCAGCCAAACTGTGAATCTACGAGTTTTTTGTAGAGAGTTAATTCTTTTATAGCTCCAGCTTTTGAAATCTTGATGCTCTTTCTGTAGAAAAATTTATCCTTAAGAAGAATCTGAAATTCACACTGATGTGTAAATGTCAGACAAGTTAAATTTGGTTGGAAATCTAGAAATTGAGGCTCTTTGAGATGACTTATTCATCAAGTTCCCTGCCCCTCTGGATCTGTCTTCCCTCGAATATAAAATAAAGGAATTTGCTATCTTGGTAATTCCCGAACTCAGTTACACATAAGAAACACCTAGGGAGTTTTTGGACATACAGATGTCAAAATTTTAATCATAGAAACTATGATTCAATAGATGTCGGTTAGAGCCCAGGTAATTCAAATTCAAAGTTAAATTGGGAAGTGCTGGACTTGATGAGATGAACTCCAAGCTTCCTTCTAGCAGGAAAATTCTAGAATTCAATGATTAACTGAGAAGACTTCTGCCATTAGGCTATACTCACAGATTAGTTATCTTTTGGTCCCTTAACTAGCCAACTATCAGTGGAAATAATACCACCTAACATTTTATCAAGAGTGTTCTCTGTGCCTGACTTTAAATGTATTTAAATGTATTTTTGTGCAATCTTTATAACAATCCCTTGAAGTAGAAACAATTATTATCCTCATCACATAGGTGAGAAAAGTGAGAAACAGAAATGATAATGTGGCAAACATCTCCAGAGCACTTATTATGTTCCAGGCATTACTCTAAGACTATATCTTAGAATATATATATTATATAGAGAATTACATTTTATATGTGTATATTTATATATAATCTCACAACAACACTTTGAGGATGGACTTTTATAATCATTACCTTCATTATTACAGATGAGCAGTCCAAGGAACAGAGAGGTTAAGTAACATGTACTAAACTTACATAGTTAGTAAGAGGCAATCCTGGGATTTAAGCCCAGGCAGTCTGGCTCCAGAGGCCATGCCTTTAACCTTTTAACCACTATCACAACATAGATATACGTACCATCTCTCATAAATATTAGGTAACCAGCCCAAGTTCACGTACCTAGTAAGAGGGCACCACTGAAACTAAGTACTCATGTAATTTGATTCCAGAGCTCCTGTTCATAATTACTACACTATTAGAAATGTGTGGAAGCAACAGGTTCTGCATGACTGGTGGTAGCATGTGGGAAACTCAAGGACATTGAACTAGGAATGCCAGGTTTCGGGAGAAAGGTACCTGTAACCAAGCTATTATGTTAGCAGAGATAGAAACACACACGTACGATGGAAAAGTATTATGTTCTCCTTAAAATTCATACACCCCATCTCTTGAATTCTTTCCCTCTTCTGTGTGATTCCTCTGACTGTGCAGCTGTGAATAATAGAGCACAGCTGAGAGGATTCATCTAAAATCTTCCTCTAATGCTGAATGGAGCTGCTTTATAAAAGAAAAAATTGGCTTTTATTGAGTGTCTACTCTGTGCCCAGCACCACATATGTCTATGGTTCTAAATGTTTTGGCCTCACGATCCCTTTACACATTTAAAGCAACATTGAGGGCCACAAGCTTTTGTTTATGTGGGTTATAAAGCAATCAAAATTTGTTGCATAGTAAATTAAAACAATTTTATAAAGCATTTATTCATTTTCAATAACAATAAAAAAACTATAATATAACCCATAACATATTTTTATAAGAAGGAATGGTATTTTCCAAAACAAAGAATTATATTACATTTTCGAAAGTCTCTTTAATGTCTGGCTTAGGTGAACTTAACAGAATTCTCTTATTTTCCACTGCATTTAATCTTTTATGATATGACACATATGTAGTATGTAGTATATAGACTTGAGAGACTGAAAATAGTTTTGATTCCATAGACATCCTGACAGAGTCTCAGGAACCACCAGGGACCCTTGGACCACACTTTAAGAGCTACTGTGAAAGATACTATATGTCAATTATTTTGAAAGGAGAGGCATTACAATCATCATAAAAAGGAGTCATAAACTCAGTCATAAAAAGACAAAAAAAAATTGATAGGCAAAGGATCTGAATGGACTTTTCTCCAAAGAATATATACAAATGATCAATATGTGAAGGAAAAGATGTCCAACATTAATCATTAGGCAAATGCAATTTAAAAACCACAATGAGATACCACTTCACACACACTAAGATGGCTAAACTAGACAAGATGGACAATAACAAGTGTTGGTGATGATGCGAAGGGATTAGAACCCTTATACATTGCTAGTGAGTTCGTAATAAAATGGTAAAGGTACTTGAGAAAATTGTTTAGCAGTTCCTCAAAATACTGAACATAATATGAAATGACTTAGTATCACATTCTTTGGTATGTATTCAACAGAAATAAAACATATATCTACACAAAACCTTGTGCACAAATGTTTATGGCAACATTATTTATAATAGCCAAAAAGTAGAAATGAGCCAAATGTTCACCAGCTAATGGATGGACAAAAATATGTATGACATTCAAACAAACAATGGAATATTATCCAGTCATAATAAGGAAGTACTGATACATGCTACAACATGAATGAACTTTGAAAACATTACTACAAGTGAAATAATCCTAACACAAAAGGCCATATATTATATGATTCTATTGATATGAAATGTCCAAAAGAAGCAAATCTGTAGAGGCAAAAAGTAGATTAATGGTTATTAGGGACTGGGAGCAGGGAGGAAGGAGGAGTTACAGCTAATGTGTATGAGATTTCCTTTTTGCTTAATGAAAATGCTCTGGAATACATGGCAATGGTTGCACAACTTGTGAATATACTAAAAACAACAGAATCTTATGTAACGTGAATTATATCTCAATAATGCTTTTATAAACAAAAACAACTACTGTTCTCACATCTCCCATTTTCCCAAGATACTAACATATTCCCCAGAAGTTTTACCAGCCCACAGTGTATCCTGCCTTTTTATCCCCAAGACTTCCTTGTCACGGAAGGTCATTCATTGCTTTGGTGAGAAACTAATAAAAGTGAAATGAAAAATTTTCTTATCCCTCCAGTATGCTGGAGTGGAATGGGGAAAAATTTGAAAGCCTTTACTGTATATGCTTATTCTTATATAAGCACTACAACAGATAGGAATAGTTATATTTATATCCATTGTTCAGATCAGCAACTTAGACCATTGTGGTTTAATAACCCCCACCCCGTCCCACCCTGAGCAATTTATCTCATAAACAGCAAAGGAGAAATTCAAACCCCCAAAGCCTGATCACGTCTGTGGACAACTACCTTGTAGACAATATGAATAGGGAGCAAATATTTTTACATTTTTTACTAGACCCTTGGCTATGTAAGCATTTTATATTTTAAAAAAATAAAAAAGCAAAGAGCGATAGATGTGTAAATTTTGATTAAAATGATAAAATTTTAATTCGGAATATAAAATATGAGTTGAAGTAAAATAAAGGGTAAATATACTCTTAATGAGCATCTCAGTCCCTTTTAACTTAATTATAATAAGCAGACTCCAGTGTTTGAAACAAGTAACATCTGCCTATACTAAGGCCTACCTATCTCTTCCCTTGACAGGCATGTCTTTCATGCTAAAACCTCCCTCTGTTTCATTTTCTCTTTCTGCCACAAACGGTGCTGACATAAGTGATTGGCAGGAGGTACCTCATGTCAATAGCTGTGACTCTATTCACAATTTATTAAAAACATCAGCTTTGCTTGTTCATCATTTCTTTCTGGCAGGATGCAGAGTCTCGTCCTCACCTCTCCTGGGCTCCAGGGCTCCAGGGCTGTCATTGTTGTAAAGAAATCTTTTGTTTTCTTTAGGAACAGAAGCAAAGTCTCTGGCTTTGCTTTTAAAGACTTCTGATCTGACAGCAGCTTTGTGGCACCCAGTCTACACCAACACATTATTTGGAGACTGGCATTCCCTTCCCCACCCAAAGCAGTAAAATATTTTTATTAAGTATGTCAGATGCTTGTGTTAAATCCCAAATCTCTTTTCATCTAACTCTGTGGTTTTGAACCAGATACTTAACCATTTCAAGAGGTTAATGATAACATTTAATAACAAAATTTAAGAGGTTAATAATAGAATTTACCTTATTAGTTTATTACAAAGACTTAATTTGTGGAAAGGACTTAGAACAGTTCCTGACATCCTCTAAGAGCTCGTGGGATGATAATAGCATGTAAGATTCATTCCCTGTGTTTGGTCACTTGAAGAATGTATGAAGAAGATGAAATTGAAGAGCAAGGTCACTTGTTTCAAGTATCCAGTCGTGGTTTACAGTTTTGAACAGCTTTGGTATAAATGACTTGTAACACAGTACATATATTTAAAGTGTAAAATTCTGTGAATTTAACATATGTACACAACTGCAAATCCATCACTACGATCAAGGAAGTAAATGTATCTATCACTTCAAGAAGTATTTTCATGCCACTTTGTAATACAACTGTTCCTCCTGGCCACCACCCAGCCTTTGTCTCCAGCAACCACTGATATGCTTACAGTCCCAATAGATCAGTTTGCATTTTCTAGAATTTTATGGAATTGAGTTGTACTTTTTTGATCTGTTTTCTTTCATTCACATTTCTTTGTGTGGACATAAGCTTTTATTTCTCTTGGTTAAATAAATACCTAAGAATGGAATAAACATGTTGTGTGATAGTGTGCATTTAACTTTTTAAAAATTGACAAACTATTTCCAAAATTATACAATTTTACATTCCCAATGGCAGTACTTGAGAGTTAAAGTTTCACACCTTCACTAACACTTGTTATGGTCAAGCTTTTTAATTCTAGCCATTATAATAGATGTGCACTAGTACCTCATTTTGGTTTTAATTTGCTTTTTCCTAATGACTAATGAATTTGAGATATCTTCATGTATTTATTGGCCATCCATATGTTGTCTTTGGTAATGTGTTAAAATCGTTTGCAGATTTCTTTTATTTTTCATCTTATTGAGTTTTGAGAGTCCTTGATATAGTATCAGTAATTTGTCAGATATATATTTTGTTAGTATTTGCTCTAGTCTGGGCTTTGCCTTTTTTATTTTCTCAAAAAAGTTTATTTTGATGAGAAAATGTTTCTAATTTTGACAACGTAGAAAGCATGTTTTTTATGAAGCTTATGGTTTTTATGTCTCATTAAAGAAATATTGTTTCAAGCCCATGGTCATCAAGAACTCCCAGCTTTTCTTCTGGATATTTTAAGGTTGTACCTCTTTAGGTATATGATCTATTTTGAGTACGTTTTTGCATACAGTGTGAGATGAAGTTTGAGGGTGTTGTTTAGCTTTGATTTTGTATTTTGTCCCAGCATGATTTACTAAAAATAGTATATTTTCCCATTGAATTTCTGTGAAAACTTTGTAGAAAATGAATTGACCACATATGTGTGGATCTACTTCTAAACTATCTATGCTGTTTCATTGATCTCTATAGCGTGTCTATATTTATGCCAATATGAGAATGTGTTCATTATTTAGCTTTATGGTAAGTTTCAAAATCAGTTTAAGTCTTCCAGCTTTGTTTTTCTATTTCAAAGTTTTTTCAGGGTACTCCATGTTTCTGCATTTCTGTGTTAATTTGAAAATTAGTGTATTAATCTCTACAGAAAGAGCATGCTGGTATTTTGTTAGAGATTATTTTTAATCTAGAGAGATAAGTTTGGGAAGAATTGATAACATAATAATATTGAATATTACAATTTATAAACACAGTGTTATCTCTCACTTTATTTCTTTTTTAATTTCACTTAGAAATGTTTTGTAGTTTTAAGTATATAGGTCTTGAAAGTTTTTAATCAGATTTATTCTCAATTATTTCATTTTTGATCTAATTGCATGTTTTCTTTAAATTTTTGATATTTTATTGCTAGCATATAGAAATAAAACTGATTTTTTGTATATTTAATATTGTAAATGTTCTAAATTCTCTTTTTAGTTTATAGCTTTTTTGTAAAGTATCTAATATTTTGTACGTAGACTATTATGTCATTTATGATAGTTTTACATCTCCCTTGCCATTCTGTAGGTCTGTCTTTATTTTTTCTTTCTTTCTTCCTTTCATTTTTACTCTTTTTTGTTATTGTTGTTTTTTCTTATTGCACTGAGTAGTTCATCCAGTACAGTGTAGTAAAGTGGTGACAATAGTTATTCCTGTTTCTTCCCTAATATTAGGAGAAAAGTATTTGGTCTTTCAAAATTAAGGGTGAAGTTAATTGTAAGCTTTTTATAGATGTCCTTTATCAGGTTTAGCAAGTTCACTTCTATTCCCAGTGCCTGCAGATTTTCATCATGAATGGATGTAAGATTTTGTCAAATATTTTTTCTAATTTATTACAATGATGATATTTTTCTTTAAAAATCTGTGAATATCATGAGATTTTAAAAGTTAAATAAAATTTTTCCTTACAGGGATGAATCCCACTCAGGGCATATTATTCTTTTCACATATTGCTAGATTAGACTTGCAAAAATTTCGTTAAGAATTTTTGCATCTTAGTTTATGAGCATATATAGCTCTATTGTTTTCTTTTTTTTTTAATTTTTTTATCGGGGCAATATTGGTGTCATAAAATGTGTTGGGAAGTATTGTCTTCTCTTTTCTGGAAAGGCTTGTGTGGAAGTAATATTTTTTTCCCTCTTTAAATATTTTATTGAGTTTTTCAATGAAGCTTTCTGTACCTGGAATTTCCTTTGTAGGAATATTCTCAAATACACATTTTACTTCTTTAATAAATATAAGGTTATTTAGCTTTAAAAGTTTGTGTCTTTCAAGGAGTTTGACCATTTCACTAATTAGTTTTTATTGGTAAGAGTTTTTCATAAAATCCCCTCATTATCAATTTAATAATTGTAAAATCTGTAGAGATTATCTTTTTCCATTTCTAATATTAATGTATTTTCTTTTTTCCTGATGAGTCTGCCTACAGGTTTATCATATTTATAGATTCTTCCAAAAAAACTAGCTTTTGGTTTAATTGATTTTTCTGTGTATTATTTATTGTTTTTCAGTTTTCCATTGCATTGTTTTCTGCTCTAAGTGTAATTTGCTGCTTTTTTTCTTAGTTACTTATACATGCTTTAGGGTTAATTCATACTTCTTTTTCTCTATTCTTAAATTAGGAGTTTATATTAATTGTTTTAAACTTTTCTGCTTTCTAAATAGAAGAATTAAACAACATTTTCCTCTAAACCTTCCTTTAGCTACGTACCATAAATTTTGATATATTGTTTTCATTTTTGTTCAGTTCAAAATACTACCTATTTCTCTTTGACTCTTTTTTTTTGATCAGCTATTAAGACACATCTTATTTAATTTTTAAAATGTTAGGATTTTCTAATTTAGTTATTGTTTTCTAATTTGTCATTGTGATCAAAAAATATACTTTGTCCTGTTTGAATCATGTTATAATTATGCAGACTTATTTTATGACAGAGCTATGATCTGTCTTGCTGAATGTTCCGTGTGCACTTGAAAGGAATGTGTACTTTCCTGTTCTTTGGTTCAATGTTCTAGGTCGTTTTGGTTGACTGTTCCTCGAAGGTACTGTATCATTGTTGATTTTCTGTCTACTTATCCTTTCAATTATTTAAAGAGAAGTATTGAAATCGGCATCTATAATTGTAGATTTGTCTATTTCTGCCTGCAGTTCTACCAGGTTTTGCTTCATGTATTCTGAAGCACTGCTATTAGCAGCATAAATGTTTGTAACTGGTATGTTCTCCTAATAAATTGATATCCTTACCATTATGAAATTACCTTCTTTTTATGGGGTATATTTGACATTTTGATATACACAAATAATGGGTAATGATCAAATCAGGATAACTGGGGTATCCATCACCTTAAGCATTTATCATTTCTTTGTGTTAAGAACATTCCAATTCCATTCTTTTAGTTATTTTAAAATAACTACATTGTTGTTAACTATAGTCACTCTGTTGTTCTACAGACTACTAGATCTTATTCATACTATCGAACTGTATTTTTGTTCCAATTAACTTTCCCCTCTTTCCACCTCCCTCCCCACTATGCTTTCCTGCTTCTGGCAACCATCATTCTAGTCTCTACTCTATGGATTCAATTTTTTTTTTTTTTTTTTTTTTTTTTTTTTTAGCTCTCACATATTAGTGAGAACATGTGATATTTGTCCCTCTGTGCCTGGCTTATTTCACTTAACATCCTTCAGTTCCATACATGTTGTTGCAAATGATAAGACTTCATTCATTTGTATGGCCGAATGATATTCCATAGTGTAGTGTATATGTACCACATTTTTTTTATACGTTCATCTGTTGATGGACATTTAGGTTGATTCCATGACTTGGCTATTGTGAATAGTGCTGCAATAAACATGGGAGTGCAAATTACCCTCTTTATTCCTGGTAAAGTTTTTTACTATGAAATGTAATTTGGTATGGAATAATTTATCCTACTCTTCTTTGACTGTTAGCTTGATGTATCTGTTTCCATTATTTACTTTTAATTAGTTTGTATCTTTATAGTTAAAATTGACTTCATGAAGAGGCATATATTGGATCTTACTTTTATATCCAATTTAACAACCTCTAACTTTTAATTGGGGAAGGTTGAAAATTATATTTCATGTGATTAACCATATGATTATGTTACAACCAACCATAGTGCTATTTGTTTTCTATTTTCACATTTTATTTATTTCTTTTTCCTCTTTTTCTGCCTTCTTTTAAATTAATTATTTTTATGCTTTTGTTCTACCTCCTTGACTGGCTAATTAGCTTTAACTCTTTGTTTTGTGTTTTCTTTACAGTTTATAACATACATATTTAATTTATTACTATCTAGCTTCAAGTGATATTGCCCTACTTTACATATAAAATTTTATTTATATTACAATATACTTTTGATTTTTCTTTCCCAATCTTTGTGCTATTGTTAGCATCCATTTTGCTTCTACATTACTATAAACTTCAAATTGTTTTTTATTTTCCAAAGTCAATTATCTTTTAAAGGAATTTAAAAATAGGAAAATTATAATTGATTTTCACATGCATACTTACTATTTCTATCCATCTTCATTCCCTGCATAGATCACGATTTTCATCTTTCTGAAGGACTTCCTTTAACTTTTTTTGCGGTGTCGGTGATGAATTCTTTTCGCCTTCCAAAAAGATGTCTTTATTTTTCCATTCCTCTTGAAAGATTTTTTTTTTTTTAGGGTATAGAATTCTAAATTGATAGGTTATATTTTTCTTTCTGTGCTTTAAAGGTCACAGTGATCCTGACTTGTATTCTCACCTTCATTTCCTGTACATGTATCTTTTTCCTCTAGCTGTTTTTAAGAAAATTTTTTTCCTCATCACTGGTTTTAAGCAATTTTATTATGATGTGCCTTCTTCCAGTTTTTTTCATATTTCTTATGGTTGGTGTTCATGAGCCTCTGGAACCTGTGGTTTATAGTTCTCATCAATTTGAGAAAACTTAAGTCATTACTTTTTCAAATATTTCTCTGCCCTCCTCCTCTACTATAGGGATTCCATAATTGAGATGTATTTTAGGCTATTTGAGATTCTACAACTCACTGACACTGTTCATTATTTTTTCACCCCCTTTTCTCTTTTCAGTTCATCCTGGATGGTTTACGTGGTATGTCTTCAAGTTCACTAAACCATTCCTCTTCCATGTCTAATTTGGCAATCCCATTCAATGCCTTTTTCACCTCAGACATTGTATTTTTCTTCTCTAGAAGCTCAATAATCTTCCAAGCCACTCTTTAACATGTATCTTTTGGTATCTTTTTGAGTATATAGTATACATCAAAAGTGGTTTTATTGCTAATTCTATTATTTTTGCTATTTCATTGATTGATATTTTCCTCCTTATTGAGTCTTACTTTTCCGCTTCTTTGAATACCTGCTAATTTTCACTGGATGCCAGACATTGTGAAGTTTACTTTGTTAAGTCCTGTATATTTTGTATAAATGAAATATATTTATACCTTATTGTGGGACACAATTTGAAAATGGTTTGATCATTTTAAGGTTGGTTTTTTGCTTTAAGTAGAACCAGAGCAGCCATTAGTCTAGGGCTAATTTTTCTTATTAAGAGGAAATGTTTTTTTGAGTACTCTTTTTGATGCCCTGTATATTACAAGATTTTTTTTTTTCACTATAACTAGTGGAAACACAAACTATCACTGGCTCTAAGTGAGCTATAGACATTGTTCTGATTGCTCCTTTCTGGTGATATTTTTTCTCCTAGCTGAGGGTAATTTTCTCACATGAAGGTGCTGATCAGTACTCAGATGAAGATTATAGAAGCCATCTTCAGACTCTTTGATCTCTCTCTATGCACCTCTCTTCTCTCCAGTAATCTGCCCTGCAAATTCTACCAATTTTGACTTCTCAGAATGCTCAACCCTGTCTCCTCAACTTTGGCAGAGAGCCAGGCTCTGTTTGAGATCTTCCTCCCTGTGCTGTGGCCCAGAAACTCTCCAAGCAGTAAACAGAGCAATCTTAGAGCTCATTGCATTATATTTTCTTCTCCCAGGTATTATTATCCTACAGTGATTGTTCTCCAATGTCTGAAAAATCATTATTTTCATATGTTTTTCTGACTGTTTACTTGTTTAAGGTTGGGGGGGAAATCTGTGCTCTTGTTACTCTTTTATGGATGGAAATATTTAATAGAAATTATTTATTCATAATACTAATATGTTTTAAATTTTTAAAAGTAATTACATCTTAAAAGAATTTTTATTAGGCTTTTATATTTTTTCCAAATTCAAAGATCACTTATAATTTATCCTTTAAGCTATACATTCAACAAATTTTTAATGAACATGGAGTAAGTCCTTGATAATGTTCTAGCTTTGGACAATACAGAAGTGAACAGACATATCAAGTCTATGATCTCATGGAATTTATATTATAGCTGTAAGGTATGGCTAGTAATTTTATATGGAAGCACATAAATATCATACTATCTTATAATGATATGTGCAAAAAAGCAATAGAAAGTGCTTGAAGTCAGAAGTTGCACTGATCAGGGGAAATAATGAATGAAAACCTCTCTGATGAGGTAATACTGAACCTAAGAACTAAAGGATCAGGGCGAACTTTGTGAATAACTAAGGAGTGTATAGAAAGCAAATCCAGGAAAAGGGAATGGCAAGTTAAAAGGGAGCTTTTGTAAAACAGAAAGATTGGAATGGGGTGTACAATTTTCTGAATAAAGGAAAATGGTACTGCAGACGTAGGTCAGTGCTAAATTGCATCGAGCCTTGTAGGTTGTGATTTATGCTTTCAGAGAAACTAATATTATATAGAATGTGTTCTAGGTGGCAAAAAATGGAAGCAAATGTACTAGTTAGGAAACTGATGCAGTAGTTCAGGTGAGAGATCATGGTAGCTTAGCCTTGATGGTAAATGGATTAAAGATATACATTGGAGACACCATCAATGAGATTTATAGATATATTTTATATGGGGGGAGGACATGGCTGATTTGAGGTAAAGAGGTAAATCAAGGAAGACATGAAGATTTTCAAGTCTTTGACTTGAACGATTGGGTACATGATGGAACTTGTGACTGAAATGGAGACTGTAAAAGAAGCAGGCTTAGGAGAAATGTAAAAAATCTTCTATTTCACTGTGTTAAGTCTGGATGTGTTAAATTTCCAAGTGGAAATGTCAAGTAGGTTGTTGAATATATGTTTGGACTTCAGGGGAAAAGTCAAGGCTGGAAATAAAAAGCTATTCATTTTACATTATATAATTTCATTTGCTTTTACCTGGTGACATTTTTCTATTTGAAAACTCTTTGGCCAGCTTCTCTAGGGACCCCAATTACTCACCTTTTAGAGGTCCAAAGGTACCTTGAATATTCCAGACTATCATTGAACACAGGCGAGGATGGAGTGCCCTCTGGTGGAAAACTGACAAAGGCTTGGGGCACTGGAGTATACACATGATAAAATGAGAATTACGGACTTCCCAAACAGGCAATAGGAGGAACCGCCATAGGAGCGTAAATACATGAATTGGGCTAGCTGTTAAGAACAAATGAGGAGTAGTTGGGAACTAATACAAAAGGGAGAATGCATGTTTTATAATAGGAATGCTATTCAGTTCTCGCCCAATGTTACGTGCAGAATGCAGTCCCAGTTTTGAGAGAGATGATTTTTTAAGCCAAATCAGAAACACATATTATGTAAAATTTTCTGATTTGTGACTATTAGCTATTATTCAGATTTAAAACACTCTGTGGATTAGAATAATACAATAAAATATGTATGTGGATAAGACTGGTGGATTGTAGCAGTGTTAACATCCTAGTTATACTTTGCTATTGCTTTGTAAGATGCGACTATTGGAGAAAACTGGGTGAAGGGTATGTAGGCTCTCTGTCTTATTTCTTACAACTGCATCTGAATCTATAATTAACTCAAAAGAAAAAGTTTAATTTTAAAAATTAATTACTTTTTCAGTAGGTCAAATTCACCACAGGGACCACTAGTTTGCAACTTTTTTCTTAAGGAAAGAAGATATATAGAGTCAACAGTTTAGAAATACGGCCCCTAAAATCCTACTATAGAAAGCAATGAGGTATTTATTTGTTGGTCTAACAACCCAAGTCTTAGGCACTTCTATAATGAGAAAAGGGAGTTCCTATCCCATGACCACAAACACCAAAGCTTGCTCCATTACCTGGAGGAATGGTCAAGAAGGCAATTGCTTAGGGGAGCCAGGGCAGTTGTTATACCAAATTCCAAGAAATTATATACTGCTCTCTGGTTCTTACAATCCAATATTTGAAATGATGTCTTAGAGGAAATTAAGCAATCCAGAATAAGTGAATGCACCCTCTTTCTGGATGATTTATTCATTTAAGTAGTTAATACAATAGGAGAACATAGTTTAATGGATTACCATTTACAGATGAGGCAGTTGAGAAAGAGACCTTGCAGAGCTTGAGGAAACATACCCACACACATTCAATGTAGAGCACATAGATAGTCCCTGACTTATGATGGCCGACTTATGATTTTTAACTTACCAATGGCACAAAAACAATGCACATTCAGTAGAAATCGTACTTTGAATTTTGAATTTCATCTTTTCCCAGGCTAGCAATATGTGGTACGATACTCTCTGGAGATGCTGGCATCAAGCCACGGCTCCCAGTCAGCCACACAATCTCGGGTATAAACCACCAATACCCTGCAGTGCACTGTGTTGCCAGATGATTTTACCCAACTGAGCAAGTTTAAGGTAGGCTATGCTAAGCCAGGATATAGTAGGATAGGTGTATCAAATGTATCTTTGACATAAGATATTTTCAACTTATGATGAGTTTATCCAGACATAACCCCATCATAAGTCAAGAAGCATCTGTACATGAGAAATTCTTAAATGGGCTATTTTTTTAATCTATAAAATTGTAAGTATTGCAATCAACTTCAAAAAATGTCAAATATTTTAGAGGAAGTCAATTTTTTGATTTTAAGGAATTCATCTTATTGCTTATTAAACAAGTTCTGGGCTACATATTGCTCAGACGGCTCATACTCCTCCCCACTCTTGAATTCAATAATTATTCCAGTCTAGATGATTAGTGAAAGATGGAAAAGGCAGAAGAAAAGGAAGAGCAATTTGCAGAGGAGTCAGGCAACAAGTCTTGGTGATGGAAGCTAAAGTACTAGAAAACTTTATTTGAAACTGCCATCCTCAACAGCACGCCTTCCAATCCAACATCACCACACATGGATATTGGGATTAAGGGTTAACAATTAGTTACACCTTTCCTCTACCCCATAATTTGATATTAGCCAATGGAGAAGTAGACATTTGTAAAGACGCATAGAGATCAAAACATCAGCATTACTACTTATAAGGCTACATTAAAGATCAGATGAGAGACCATATACTTTCTCCCAAGTCTAGCTATTGGAATTCTCTGTTGGAGGGCAGATTTGGGTCTGCAGAGCTGACACAAGAAACGAGAAATGCTTATCCAGTTAAGAGCCAGTGGTGAAGAGAGAGGAAGATAGTATGGGAGAGGGAAGGGGAGGGAGGGAGAGAGAAAACGCATCCCAATTAAGGATAAAAGGACAAGACAACCCAAAGCAAAACTGTAAAATATACATCTATCTCAGAATATCCCCACTTAAACAATAATATTTTAAATATTCTATATATGTTGATCTAGAATTGTGTGTGGCTTTGAGATGCAATGATAAATAAGAAGCAGTCCTTGTACATAAAGATTCTACAGTCTAGAAGAGATAGGCAAGGTCAAGATATACTTATGAAATTATATAATTAATAATAATATGAACAATGATTATATAACATGAAAAATACATTAAATGCTGTAATAACCATAATTTTTTAGAAACATGTACTTACAGATACTAGTGTATATGTGTCAAAATTATCGAACTTAGAAAACTTTCATTTTTGATTTTGCTTTATATGTCTTGTCTTATTTCTTTCTAATGTGATCTTGAGGTCTCTCTCTGGAGAGCTGCTATAAACTCTAGCCCTGCCCTGATGGGGCTCCAAGGAATTTGGTCATAGATGTTTACAATGTATCTTTCAGGGGATACTTCTTTATTCTGATGAATTGCCTAATGCCTAAGCGTCTGAACCCTGACCAGGCGTCCCTCTCACAGGAAACTCACTTATACTGGCTGTTGTGGGACTTATGTCCAGTTTATTCCTTCCAAGATAGCCACTCTCTAGGAGACCCCTGACTGGGAGACAAGTCTCAAGTGAGACACAGAAGAGGCAATACAATAAAAAACACATGAAATAACAGAAAGCAGTTTATTATTCACAATACCACTCTGTGAGGGCTGATGAGGAGGTCACCAGGGCAATGCATTCAACTAGGTGGGGTGGGGGAAGAGAGAGCGAACAAGAGTGCTATGGGCTGATGTGGTGCCTTATTGGGATCCAGGTTTCCCACCGCTCCATGTTGTTATGCACTTGCCCCTTTGCACCTCATTTTGTTCCTCTGATCTCAGCAGGCATTTGAGTTTAGACTACTGTTAGTATTTCCCTCTATTCTTGGGGAGGCCCTGAGCAAGCAACAGAATCCAAGTTCAGGCCCCTCAGTCTTGGAGTATACGCTCTATGTAGCAATAAAAATTAATTATGTATTTAGAAAAAAATCTTCCCCTATAAGGTTAATTTTCTTGGTTCTTAAATCTAGATTCCTAAGAATCATTTTTCTGAGGTTATTTGGTGTACATAGGACTAAACAGTTGTTTACATTCAAATCCTCGTTTTTTCAATTGGGAGTTTTGGTAGGGTTCTATCAGAGATCCAGACTATTCATTTTACTTTAATTTTTTGCTCTTTATCTCCAGAAATTCCTCTTTTTGAAGAAAATCCCCTTTCCCACTGTTCTTGTTCTTTTTGTTTTTACACCTATTTTCCCTCCAATAGCAAAATTGATTCCTAAACTACTATTTGAACTTAAGAATATTAATTGTTCCTATCACATTTTTTTTTTCTTTTTTGGCAACACACATATGAGCTTAAACTGCCATCCTAAGTCACTGTTAACTAAAACCAATAAGCTACAGTCTAAATTATGAATCCGGAGAATATTGATAACCCCTACATTTTATATAATTTTCTTTTGGGAAATCTCCATCTAAAGCAGTATGGTGGTCACTTCTGTCACTTGTATAATCAGGTCTTTTACTTTATAATTGGTTTGGAGCTCCAAAATGTGAAATATTCCACAGAATGAATTGTCTTTTTTTAAATCATTATTTATTTATTTATTTGTTTGTTTGTTTTTATTTCAGCGTATTACAGGGATTCAAATGTTTAGGTTACATATATTGCCTTTGCCCCACCCAAGTCAGGGCTTCAAGCATGTCCATCCCCCCCAGACAGTGTGCACCACACCCATTAGGTGCGAATATACCCATCCCCTCCTCCCCCCTCCCACCTGCCCAACA
>CAUYRB010068988.1:0-49567 GCA_963574695.1 Propithecus perrieri
TAAACTCCTGGGCTCAAGCAATCCTTCTGCCTCAGCCTCCCGAGTAGCTGGGACTACAGGCATGTGCCACCATGCCCGGCTAATTTTTTTTCTATGTATTTTTAGTTGTCCAATTAATTTCTTTCTATTTTTAGTAGAGACGGGGTCTCGCTCTTGCTCAGGCTGATTTCGAACTCCTGAGCTCAAACAATCCGCCCGCCTCGGCCTCCCGGAGAGCTAGGATTACAGGCGTGAGCCACCGCACCCGGCCTGATGCCTTATTTTTAATAGGTCAATGATTGAATAAATGGTGATTTATACATTTCTTCCTATTTCTACCTACAGTTGTTTAACAATTTTATATAGAAAAAAAGTCACAATGGTGTGACAGAAGTTATATCAAATGTTTGTGGAGCAGGCCTTTATGAGTGTATAATCATTAATTTTTAGATTAAAGCAACACAGGACCTTTTGTACTTCCTATGAAACAAATGTCTAAGGGATTGAGAGGATTCTAGTGTGCTCCTGGCCTTCTACAAAATTTAGAAATATCTATAAATTGTAATTTTGGATACAATTATAAAATATACATGCACCTAAAAGTTTATAAAGTGGAAGACCATTAGACATATAAAAATTATATTCAAGAACACAAACTGGCAAACAAATGTTGAGAGGACACCAAAGCGTAAAGAAAATGTGCATATAAAGAGGGACATATTCTTGCAAAGGAATGGATTTATAAGATTTGAATTTTTTCACTCTACCAAGGGTAGTTTTTCTTCCATAGAAACAGATATTTTGGTAGCAGGTTCATTGAACTTAAGTATTTGTCAGCTCATTGTCAGCTATTTAAACAGTATAAGTCATGGACGAATCATTTCTGTCACTGATTGTCTGCTATCTGTATTTTGCACTATGTATGTAGTTATTAAATAGTGGCTGGTTTTCTGTAAGATGTCAATTCTTTGCACATAGGAGAATCTAAGAGTTAACCTCTCTTGTGGTCTTCCAGGTAGAACATTCAATGTAAAGAACTATAGCAAAGAGTTAAAATGCATAACACTTACTTAAATGTCACTAATATTTAAATACATCTGTAAGTAAAGCTTCCTATTGTTCCATTTAACACTGCAGCAAAAGGCTAATGAACTGTAGAGTGCTTTCTACATCTCGTCTTAACCTGGATGTTCTGTTTAATAGAATGCCCTCTTTTAAGTCATAGGAGCAACTTTAAGTTGAGGTCAGAAAATATCTTTCTTGTTAGATAAATTTTAAACTTAAAAACAATGACTTAAATAATTGAGTGCAAAACAATAGCTCCACAATCATTACAGAACTGTATTGACGTGTGCAGTGTTAACTGGGCCTGGTTCTGTTGAGAAATGCAATCCAAGGGCTAGCCCTGGTATGTCCTGAGTACTGACTACTAAAGTGGCATAGTCACTAAAGACAATCACGAGCTAGGCCTAGTTCCAATGGGAAACAATTTCCTCTGGCAGCTTGTGAAGTCTGTTTTTGTAGGAAATTGCCTCTTGGAGCGTATAAAGCTAATTCATGGCGGTTCCCAGAACTCCCGCACACCCGGCTGGAGCTCCCCTGTGGACGAGGCTGTCTTGTTGACATAATCAGGCTCTGCTCTGGGCAAAGCTCCAGCTGTTTGTGTGGAGCCAGTCAGATTAGGCTGAAAGCCTCTAAATCTTCCAAAGTGTCCCCAGGAAGGGAATATAAAATGGTGATGGTGATATGGCAAGACCCAGAGAACACAGCAAAGTCACGACATTTGTATTTGGGTCTGTCATTGTGATTCAATAACACAGAATTTGCTAGTAGATCCAGCAGAGGTCATGACACAAAAGTGATGGACGATCTACTGTTCTATTTTTTTTCCCCACTGAATCTGTGTTATGTGCTGGGTTAACTTTTCTTTGGAGCTTTGTTATGGTGCTATAAAACACGTCCTCGTCCTAACCACCTAGCCACCCCAATGAACATTTTTTACACTAGAATGCCTATTATTAAATTTATAATCAATGGGCTTTATTTCTTTTGCACGGAAAATTTTAGAAGACAGCCATATATTATAAAATTCAAAAGGAGAACCTATATTAATTTGATCCTTCTCCCAATCTATTAAATACATATTTATTAAAGAAGATTTTCAGGGACAAAAAAGTTATTTACTCAAATTATAAAAAGCAGAGAGGAAAAAAAACTTGAATATGACCCTAGAAATTTAATTTGAGATAAAAGTTGAAAATCAAAAGCATATGAATTTAAAATACAAAAAACAGCATATCTTTTTCCAGGTGTGAGAAATGCTAAGGTTTGAACAAGAAAGCAATATTAAGTCAGTTGAAACATCAGAAACAAAGAGAACAGCAGATATGCACAGAATAGATGGGAATAAAAGTGAGAAAACATTTAGTCACATGGGATAACAAAGTTGAAAGAAACTATATATTTTTTTTTAATTTGATAATGTCCTCAGTAGTGAACAATGAAGTTCAAAATGAAAAGCCATTTCTATTATGTCCTTGGCCTTCTTTCTGGAAAATCAAAATCTGACATGAGATCTTCTCCCCAATAGTTTATGATAAATATTAATATGAGGACTGGAGAACCAATAATTTTTATGTTATTTGAATGTTACAAATTGTCTCTTTCTTTTACCATATTCCTGTCTTATTTAAATACCATTCTCATGTAGAGAGAATTTCTAAAAATTTACATAATATTCTTTTTGTTTGCAATGTCTTCCTGATACCTTCTTTTGTCTGCCTATCAAACTTATTGATCTCCTTAGTAATTTCATTTATAGTTTCCTTCATTATATCTTTACCTGAACCCTACATTTACAGACGTAGAAGTTAAATCTATTCTCTGTGCACCTACATTGGCACTTATTTCACTAAATGGTAATTTTTGCTTTTTATCTGTTTTATCGGAGATAAACTGAGCTATTTGAGATTGGAAGTATCATTCCCCCCCCCCCACTTTTGCTTTGTTGGTATCTAGAAGTGTTTCTGGCCTTTTTTGAAATTTGAATAAATATTTATGGATAAACTTATCATTGACTTGCTTTGTTTCTGACTTCTGTTTGCTATGATTGATGGGGAAAAGCAAGATTCTGGGTCAGATTGCTTGGCTTGAATTCCAGATCCCTGATGGACGAGCTATATGATCTGGGATAAGTCACTTTCCTGAGCCTCAATTTTTTTTTTTTAATTTCAGAATATCACAGAGTGCAAATGTTTCCATTACATGGAAAGTAATATGGAGATACCTCAAAGAACTAAAAGTAGACCTATCATTTGACCCAGCAATCCCACTACTGTGTATCTACCCAAAGGAAAAAAAGACATTCTATAATAAAGACATCTGTACTGGAATGTTCATAGCAGCCCAATTCACAATTGCAAAGATGTGGAAACAATCCAAGTGCCCATCAATACATGAATGGATTAATAAAATGTGGTATACGTATACCATGGAGTACTACTCAGCCATAAAATTTTTCTATAAAATAGTCTACCTCGGGTAGTTAGCCAGAGGAATAACGGTGCTAAAGTACAAAAACTACTTACAAAAGTGCCCAGTATATAATACGTACCCAAGTAAATGCTAAAAATCAGCATCCTCCCCATCACCCATTGTCAGTGTCAACGTATGGGACCACCTGCATGGAAACTCTGTGAGGATGTTTTTGGCACATGTTCCCCATGCATGGATGGAATTGCCAGGTCATAGGATATGCCAAAATTATGAAGGTCAACTGTTTCAGCTCGTACTTTTGAGGTATAGTTAGTTGAAACTTTTCATTTTTAAAATTGTCTTCTTTAATTACAAACTCTCTCCAAAATCAGTATTCTTTTGAGTTTCCTTCTATTTTGTACTTAATAAATACTTAGCACTTAAAATATACCAGATACTTTTCCAAATGCTTTATAAGTATTAACTCACTTAATCCTCATGAATTAAGATACTGTTGGTGGCTTAATTTTACAAAGGAGAAAAGTGAGGGACAGAGAAGTTAACAGTCCTGAGCAAAATGAGGCAAGAATATATAGTGAAGCCAGGATAGTCAGTTTCCTAAAACCCTTCTCAGAATCACCGCGTTCCTCCACTCCTCTCTGAGCTGGTCTTCCTGTAGACAACCTTCCATCTTTAAGCCTGTTCTTCCCCTGTTTCCTTTGCTCTCTTTTCCTGGTTCCTTTCTGTTTTCCTTCTCCAAATCAAGCAGTGGGAATGGGATGGGGGAGAACAACATTGTGTAGAGAACAGAAACCCTCATTTTTCTCTTCTTTCTTTCCAAGGATACCCAGACCAAAAGCCTACTAAAAACATATACAAAATATAGCATGTTTCAATTCTTTGTGCTCAAATGACTTTTTCTTTAAATAGCAACCTTCTCAGTCATTTTTATGTACCTATGAGATTTGGTAATATTTTCATCAAATAGGTTTCAAGCAGATAAAAGCAATCCCCAGGCAACAGAGTTATAGGACACAACTGCCAACCAAACACCCACGGGAATTAACACCCAGAGTTTCTTTCTCTTCCTTTTTAATCAGTATGCCAGAAAACTTCAATTGCAGTAAGAAGATGGTGTAAATGAAATTAAATACCAAATTTTCACTGAAACATTAAGAAAAATTAAACATTAAAAATTAAAATTAAAGCATAAAAAATTTAAAATGAAATGAAGCCACTCTACCAAGTTTTCCAGTTTTGTATTTTTACCATGACTGCCAGGTCTCTAAACATGTATTCATGTTAACGAATATATATTTTATTCCATATTATCTTATCCTCATTTTTCACTTTTCTGTAAACCTCCAAAATTCAGTATAGTCTGCCTGGAAAGCCATTCCAACTTCCTTCTCTGGGTACACTTCAGCCATTTGAGAAATGTGGGCCAATACAATCAACTCAGCAGTACCATGTGCTTTCAAATTTATATTTGCAGAAGTATTTTAATTTAATTTAATCTCTAAAAATAATTTTTAAAGAAAAGCTCATTGTTGATTCAGATTTGGAAAAAAACATTTTGAATTTTTTATAAATAAAATAAATACTTTGTACATATTCATATCCACATTAAGAATAATGTTAAATTTAGTCAGGTTTTCAATAGAAAGAACTTGCTCTGATATTTATAGCTAAAATGTATTTGATGTATTTTACAACCTTTTGTTCTACTTCATTAAAATTAAACCAATATTAACACAATTTTTCATGCTAGCATGAAAAACTATAGTACATAAAAACCCATGTGAATGTTTGCATTTTAATATTATAATCGAAATAAAGTGTATGAGTTTATAGCTATGTCTTATTACAAACATAGCTAAATATAAGTACGTGTTTCTGTTCTTTCTCTGACTTAAAGAGAAAACATGATGTATTAGAATTATTTAGAGCAACTCGTTTCTCTCTTTTGTTTATAATGTATGATGCACTAATCTCTATAGTAGACTTTTATTCAAAAGGAAGAAATGATCACTTTAAAATAATGTCACTTATCTGAATAATTCAGAACCAAAGACAGAAAAGCACTGGAAATACATTTTCAACTGGTGCAAAGAAACTAACATGCTCAAATGATTATCCAATATGTGCTTTGTAAACTGCAAAACATAATAATGAAATTTTAATCAGTTTCCTAATGTATTTTGTATAAATATTATTTATTCCCAAAGATGGAAAATATTTTTTAAAAACTTTAAAAATAATATAATATTACAAATTTCTTAACATATTTTTGTTTAAAAATGCCATCTTATAGAATATTCTGAAATATATTTAAAATATTATGTAACTTGTTAATATGAAAGGATCACTTCCTGTTTTTTATGTCCAATTACACTTCTCTCTTTCTTGAACACCAGATTCCTCCTGAATATACACTTTACACTATATATAGATATATTGGCATGATTTCCAAGATATTATTCCCCAGTTTTTTACTTTATCCCCCAAATCTGTTGTTATTATGCTCCAGTATCTTCTCTCTCTTACTAATGTGAAAACAGTTTCTAGTCAGACTACAGATACTTGGGCCATTTTCCACTTTTTGTTTCCTTCACTGTTCACAGAGTGTGGCAACAAGTTATGCCAGTCACACCTCAGAAATGTCTTTTTATGCAAGGGGTACCCCCAGGGTTCTCTGCGATTGTCTTCTTCAATTTTGAATCTTACCTGGATATTTTAACAAGCTTCACCCCATCTCCCTGCCTCCACTTTTCCTTCTTCAAATCTACTTGCTGTCATAGCATCAATCATTTTTCAAAAATACCTCCCTGATATTATCAGTCATTCAGTCCTCCTCCCCAGTAAGCTAATTAGCCTTTTATGTCTCCACTGGGGCTCAGAGCTCTGATTCGCATCCTCAAGCTCTTGGTTGGTGTGCTATCACACCTCCAAACACTTGTCAATTATTTTCCCTCCCACGCTAGTCCTCACATTTTCAGGGATTGACTGGGGTTCTGAAAAAAGCTAAAAAGAGTACTTGGAACTATAAAGTTGCCATTCATTATGTGCTCTGATTCATTTTTCTTTCATATTTTCTTTTCAGATCTTGACTTCTGGATCTGACTTCATAAGGTACCTGCCTAAAAAGTCTTAGTACCGTGGACACTGCAATCAGGCATCTCGCTCCACCTGGAAAGGGTGTTGGCCATCTTAAGATATGGCCAGTTCCCCTAATCCCCGTCCTGCTCAGTCCACAGTCTCTTTCCACATTAGTCAAGGCACTGACTTTGACAGCGTATGACAATATACTCATACAAAAGTCTATCAAGCAATATTACAAAACATCCAGCACCATTTTCTGAATACTTAATATAGCCTATAGTATGGAATCAACTACTCAAAATTCCTTTATATTATATTGAAAAGATAATATTTTTGAATCAAAGCCTCTGACTTTTGGATACAGATGTAATTATAATTAGAATTAATTGATTTGGAGGTTCATTTTGTGTTTTCAAGTATTTAAAAATTAAAAAAAGTATAGTTAATTCAAAGATCTCTAGATTGATTTATGGACATAGACACATTTATGGAAGGTTAATTATTTGATTAAAACTGGTGACCCACTTTGACAAGAGACATACACAAAGAACCCTATATTTGTTAACTAATCCATTTTATTCTGTGTAATCTTTACAATAGAGTCATATAACAAGGCTAAAGAAGAATCATTATACATCAAATGAATATTATAATTTTATATAGACTTGTGCAGCAACAAAGCACTTGTAAGAAGGCAAAAACCTAAAATGTTGAGAGAATGGGAATTGTGGTATAGGAATGGATCTGATTTCACTCTAGTAGGGCCATTTTTCCACATGCCACTTTGAGTGTTTTTGTTGTACATCTGCTGCATGACAAACATAAAATGGTTGGGTTCACTATCAATTACAGCCTGGAACAAGTAAGATTTCAATTACGACAGTAAAGCAAAGCAGCTGGGAAATCCCCAAAGGGAGGTGCGAGAACCAAGGGGGTGAAGCCGGCATCATAATGGTACATTGCACTCTACTAATTAGGGAGAAATGAAGTCAAGTTAAAAGAAAATATCCCCCTGGATGCTCTGTTTCATAGAGGCCATTTGGGTACTGAAAACAGTACCTCGGTGGTTTGCCGCAGTCTGAGTTCTCATGTAATTGTTACCTCATGAGCAGCTTAAATAAAAACTCTAGCATGTAAGTATCTTATTTTTTAAAATAAATTATTTTAAAAATGTGATTAAATCCAGGCTTTTAAATCATATCCAAATATTTTTAAAAGACAGGGTATCTTTAAGAGGTAGCAAAGTTAAAAAATGAAGAAAATTATGATAATGAGTTTTACAATAGTCTGCAGCCGCCTAAATAAGGAGTGCATAAATATAAGCATGTATAAAAGTCTTCTTGACAAATATCTTATAGTTGGGAAAAATCAGGGGTCCTTCTACTATGTGTACTGCATGAAAATTATGTGATTTTCCCCTATATGCCTGTTTTTCAGGTTTAACTAAATGAACTATAAGCAGTGCAAATCAAAACAGCATAACATGCTATCAAACATATATTATTTTTTCTTAACATCGTTAGAATCTAGTAATATAGTTAATAATTAGCCACAGGTTATAAAATGTTAGAATAATTTAAATAGGAAATTTTCTCTATAGTTTTTATATTCAACATATTTCATAACAATAAAGGAAAAATAATGATTGTAATTTTAGAACCATGCCATATTTGAAATGCCTGATCTGTAACCTATTCCACCTACTTTTGTTGAGAATTCACTTTTGTTGACATATCTGAATATCATATATAACAACAATGTCAAATATAATAACAAAAATTATTTTGACAAATATTAACAGAAACATTCCAATATTTTCCCTGTAGCTAAAAAATACTTCCTATCTAATTTGAAGGGTTGACCATAGATCTGAAGTTTTCCTGGAGTCCTCTCACAGTAAATCTCTTTATTGCTTTAGTTTTTTCACTAGAAAAATATTTAAGAAGATATAAAATCATTACATTAATTCAAATAAAAGTTGATTAAGGGCTCATTTAAGAGAGTGTGGGAAAAGCAATGACATTCTTTTTTTTTATTTCAGCACATTATGGGGGTACAGATGATGGAGAGCAAGGGCATCATACGTAGCAATGACATTCTAAACGGAGGAATTACAGATATTTCAGAACAACTGGGAACCTAGCACAGCTCTTGAGATCCCTATCTTGGGAAATTAGGAGCAGAGAAGTAGGAGAGAAGGACAGTTAGATAGGACTATTAGTGTGGACTCCTCTAGGTATACCATGGGACACTTCACTAACATCAAATGTAGTTTCCATTAACTTTGTAGTTTAAATAATGTTTTTCCTTAATTTTTATCCTATATGGTATGATGATTTTTGAAATCCAATAAATCTTCTTATCGTTACCATTATATGTGAGGGCAGCATCTGCTACAAAATGATTTACTTATGGTCTGGGTCTTATTTTAAATATTACACTGCAAAAGGAAAATTTATTTCCCTTGCTAGTTTTTCCAATGCATACATAGTAAATTAATTCTAATGTGTTTGAAATCCCAGTTCTTTAAAGCCATCTGCACTGAACAGGGGAGGGCAATCCCTGTCTCCTCTCTTCCTCCCACCTTTTCCTTTAGTAACTATTTCAGGCTTTGTATGACACTTCCAAAAGCAACAGCACAGGTCTCATTAAGGATTTAACTTGTTGTAGTCTCTTGGATTGTGTGTTATTTTTCTCGCATCATAGAAATAAGAACATTTTATCTCTTTTCTGAAATGAAGATAGCATAAAACTTCAAATTTGAGCATATAAAGCAACAAAATATGCCCAATCATACATATATTTGTGTTTTTTGTAATATTATCCATTATTTAATCCGAAGTTTTGAAAAATAAGGATAAAGTGCTATCTCCTAATGTTTTGGTAATGAAAATGAATTATTATAAAACTGTTGCAGACACTTAACAAAGGGGGAAAGGTAAAAATTTGATGATGAAATGAAAGGAGGTAAATTTTTTTTCAGATCTGGTAGTGTGGGTTGTCTCCCTAACTCAGATGTATAGGGAAGAATCAGTTAGTGTCTCAAAATTAAATTCAGAAAACTTCCCAGCCTTTATGGAAACCATAAAAGAAGGACTCTGGATGACAGGCAACAGCAAAATCGCAGCTGCTGAGACTGTGTGTGTAGCCAAGTGCCACTTCACTCTTGATCTACGTTAAGCTGACTGAAGGAAGGAAATCAATTACTGTCGGCAGTGAACTTCAGGTAGACCCAAGTTTGAGATGCCAGCTACACACAGGTGTGTGCCCTCAGCAAAGATAATTCTGACTAAACCTTCATTAAGTAGGAGTGCTACTGCAATCTCTGCTTTGAAATTTAAATGGCTGTGTTTCCACATACAAAGAGACAGATGGAGAAACCCAAATACTATAAACCTCCTAACATCACCAACAAAAATATCTGCCTTAAGTAGCTGAACTTTTTCTAGATGACCAGGTCTATTAGAGTATTCTAACACACACACACACACACACACACATAAACATATGCACATACATACACAAACACACATTACAATATTCTCTGGTGAACATAGTCTAAACATTAAAAGCTTAAAGAGTACATATGTTGACTATTTGTTGCTGATTTCAGCCTAGAATCCACTTTCATTTCTTTCAGTAACAGTGTCCCAGATTTCTTTTGGAGGGACTTCTTCCTCACTTTCAATCCCTGAATCTGAGACCAGGGGCAAGGCCCATTTCAAACAGCATTTTGTGTCCCCCTAGACACTAAATACTTGTTTAGGGATAGGTGCATGGCTTGTTTTCACAGGGAGATAGGGTGAATATCAGGTCTAATATGTACACTCCTGGACAAGACTGTGTGCTGAGAACATGTGATTTGGGCTGGCTTCTGGGGCCACGGAGCAAAGTGTGTCAATGAAACAACCCAGAAGGAACAGGATTAAGACATGGTATCTCATGCCACTGCTTGGATCTTACATGAATGTAAATCCAAATTACAAGTCAATAGATGCCTTTATGCATGCCCTTTCAGGGAGATATCATGTATATAAGTGTATTTGTGGCTGAAATCACCAAATTTACTACTGTGATGTCTAATGCATGGTGGAATTAATCAAACTGACTCCAAAAATTAACACTAGTCTCCTTTCTAATATATGTTTTCAAGAATTTCTAAGAGACCAGTGACAAAAAGAATAATGGGGAAGAAATATGTGAAAATTTGTGATTAAGTTAAGATAGATTTCAATCTAGTTAGTTTAAGGGAAAAAACCCAGGGATATTTATATTAGTATTTAATCCTGTATTTAATTTTTTTTCCCAATCCTTCATATTCAACATTATATACAAATTTGGTCTCTGGTTTGAATCAGTGGGTAATGTTTTAGAGAAATAAGACACAAGAAACTACTCCAAACCCTATAAATGATATAAAAGTCCCTAAAGATGACATAACCTAAGTACCATGTTAACCAGGAAGATATAGTCTGCAGGAATTCTTTGTAAAGTGGAGGATATCTAAAACTCTTATTTTACGTCAATGTTTTTTTTTGTTATAAATGAGATACCTTGTTAAAAACAGACCCCTTGTAATAGATTCCTTGTTCTGCCACATATACACATGCTATTTAAAGCCAATACAGTCCAAAAAGAAAAAGAAAATCCATAATGCATTTCTTGTATTTTCACAGAATCTTAGCATGTTCATAGTTTCTAGGACACATAAAATAAAATGTTAAGAGAAAGTTCAAAAGCCATGGAAAGCCTTTTGCCATAGATTGTGGAACAATTTCCTGAAAAGGAAAATTTTAAGTTCTGAAACTCAATGTGTACTTTAAATGTACCCTATGGCTTTGTGTTTTATTTTAATGACAATAACAACAAGCAGTTATAACAGTGCATAAAAGGTCAGTTTGCATTGCATCAGTATACTTATCATATAAATTCACAGTTAGGGGCCTTTCAAGACACAGATTAAGCTGGTAAATATGTATTTAGATACTTACAGTAGAGATCAGTACAATGATAGCTGATAATGTCGTCCATGTGTTTACAGAGTTTAAAATATGGATTATCAACAAGATGGGCCATAATACTTCATCTGGGGCCATTACAGTGGAACATGTAAACACACACAGATAATGCAGGAGAAAAAAAAAAGACAAAACCAGCTTGTCTGCAAGCAGTGAATTAAAGCTTTCTGGGAGCTAAATACAGGGTACTGGGTGTATATTTAAAAAATGATTTGTAAAGAACTTAGGAAATAGTATCAATAAACACGTAACATTTTTCAATAATAAAATTTAATTTTGTTTTATCTAAATCTACAAGGAAATCTCAAACATGGATAACTGTTGGTTGACATATTTTGTTAAAATAGAAGCACATTCCAATCTTGTCAACTGATAGAATATATGAATGCCTTTTTTCACTACTAATATATTGAACCAGATGTTTTCATTACCCACCTAAAATATTACAAGTGAAAAACAATTCCATCACCTAAAATAATGCAGATATTTCCTTGCACTTTATTTTTAGAAAGATGATTCATATTGTTAGTCTTGTGAGAGTTGTTACACTCCTTTTTCTTTCTTTTCTCTCTTCTTTTGTATTTTATTTGGTTTTGCTTTCCTTCTATTCCCTTTTATTCACAAATAAAATTATTGGTCACCATACTCGGCTAGAGATTTCAAAATTCAAATTAATCATCTCCCCCATTCTTTTGAACAGGTAAACAAATAAATATTAGAAACTATGCATGGAGAAATAAAAATATGTCTCAATAACACATTTTCTAAATTCAATGCATTAAAGTTGTTAGGTGGTTCTGCCCTTTAGAAACGATTTGCATTAATGTTGCCTCAAAAACAGTTTATATAAAATTATTTTCATACACCTAAATATTCATTTAAGCATTCAAGTAATTTTTTCTGTAATAAAATTGATTCCATAAGAGGTTGTTTTCCTTATCTATTACAATTATAAGCCACTTTTAAGTAACAAATTTACTGTTTGTCACCTACAAATTTTTATAAAATATATTTTTATTTGTATGTATTTAAATTATAATAGTTCCCTTTATCGAGGGGGATATGTTCCAAGACCTTTAGTAAATCCCTGAAATTGCAAATGGTACTGAACCCCATATACACCACATTTCTTTCCCACACACACTGCTATGATAAAGTGTAACTTATAAATGAGGCACAATAAGAGGTTAACAATAACTAATAATGAAATAGAACAATGTAACAATATACTGTTCACAATTTCACTGATACAAGATTTGTTTTAAATCATAGATCTCAGCAATCTCAGCACACTGTTCTTTTCTTCTTTCCTTATCAAGTCCAGAAAGTTCACCTTTTTACTTAAGGAAGCACTTTATGATTTCCTGTTTTTTCTTTTCTTTTTTTGAGATGGAGTATCGATCTGTTACCTGGGCTAGAGTGCAGTGGTGTCAGCCTAGCTAACAGCCACCTCAAACTCCTGGGCTCAAGGATTCCTCTTGCCTCAGCCTCCTGAGTAGCTAGGACTACAGATGTGTGCCACCACGCCTGGCTAATTTTTCTATTTTTAGTAGAGATGGGAGTCTCACTCTTGCTCAGTCTTACCTGGAACTGCTGACCTCAAGCGATCCTCCTGCCTTTCCTCGGCTTTCCAGAGTGCTAAGATTACAGGCATGAGCCACTGCGTCCGACCACACTTTATGGGTTTCTCTTGGCATATCTGAATTGTCAGTATCACTACTCTTTTGCTCTGGGGGGCCATCATTAAATAAAATAAGGGTTACTTGAACACAAGCACTTCAATACTGCAAAGGTAAATCTGATAACTGAAAGTGACTAAGGGGTAGGGAGCAAGTCCAGGACATGCTAGACAAAGGGACAATTCAAGCTCTTTGTCAACATTAGGATGACGTGAGGTTTCATCATGCTACTCAGAATGGCACACAGTGAATTTTGCCTGTAATATTTTCAAACCGTAGTTGACCATAGGTGACTGAAACTATAGAAAGGGAAACCTCAGATGAGCAGAGGAGGTCTACTGCAATTATTTATATATTCGTATGTGTGTGTGTTTATGTATTTGTGACTGAGCTTGTGTTTTTGGTTTGATTGTTCCAGCGTCTCTGATATCTTGCCACGCATGGTTTGTAAGTACCCAAATCCCCTGTATTTCAGCATATCTCCAATATTCAGGGCCCAAAAAAACAAGTAATATTTGAATAAAAAGATGTATTGTTTTTATCACAGAGAATGATTTTCCCCTTCTACTTGGCTATAAGTTAATATTAAAAGTATTAAGCCTAATAAAAATAAGCTATGTTTAAAATTATGGAACATTTATAATTTAAAAATAACTAACATACTTTTAAATTCTGTAATTGCATTTTCCACCTCTGCTTTTGCCAAAACCTCTTGAAGGCAAGATATCTTCAAGTGGTCAATCACATCTTATTGTTTTCTTACATTACCAGCATAAGACAATAATGCCATTTTAATTTTTTTGTTACGGCATAATTAATCAAACATTTACCCTAAAAAAGCAATAACAGCAAATCCAGGGAGGCATTATTTAATTATTTTAGTGTGGGAGTATTAATAAATGTTCATGCTCTGTCACCAACTGCTAAATATAAATAGCGCTCTATTGCTCAAATCCTTTCATAAGTATGCAGTTTAGATAATGCCACATACTCTGGGGACTTAATTTCTAGATTTTATAAGAGGAGAGAAAATTAATATTTTTTTCATTTGTTATAAAGAGCTTATACTAACTTCGCTACTATATATGCTTCTCTGTGTGATCTCCTTTAAATTAAAAATTCTAATACATTAGCATTTTTAGTTTATTATACATTTGTAGCTATTTTTGTCATCTGTTCAAGTTATAATAGTCTGTTAATACATTATGCCTTGACAAACATTACTATTACCATTATTACTAAATAAGATACAAAATACAGTGGCATTCATCTGTTTAGTTCAAAGTGAAAGCATATTTAATATTGGCAATATATGGCCATGATAGTGGTCTTGTTAAAATACAGGTCATGAGACATCCTTCTTGAGGATGCAGTGGATTTGAAGACTAATCTGGTTTGTATATATGTATATGTTCTATGAGGCCCGTGTGATAAGACATTTAGGGATGATGCCATACATACGTATGTAAATAGATGACAATGGTAGGTAGATAGAGGGATAGATAAAGACTGCAAGTCTTACCTAGCAATGCCTTTGAGGCATGAGTAGGATTGGAGAACTGTGCCACTTTAAGGTAATGTATTTTTGGAGAGTTAGTAAATCTATATCTAGCCTCGGGGAAAAACACGTGATTGAATCCTTTGGAGGAGGCAAAGAAGCAGAAATCAGAGGTATGTAATTATGACTAGGACTCACTGCCAGTAAGAAATGAGGTTGGAAGAAGTCTCAGGTAATATAAAAAGCCGCCAAGTGATGCTGCTTTTAGTATCCCCAAGACTTCAAGGAGAGCTCCCAGAGGAAGCCGACAGAAGCTGCTGAGAAAGGCTGCTGACCTTGGTGCTGCCACATTAGCATAAAATGTATATCAGATCAGGCTGTGTAGATACTTGGAAGCAACCTATCTTTTTCAACACTGAGTCGCTCTTCAGGGAAAAGAGTGTCAGTCCCTAATGGTCACTTAATATCCTGGGAGAGAAAATAGAGAGTTGTTCTTTCAATTTCCCACTTACCAAAGGAAGACAACAATAATATTGTACCACTAAAAAGCAGGTGCAGAGACGTTGACTGATTGCTCAAGTTATTAGAGTGACACTACTAGAGAAACTTAGATTGCTGTTGTTGTTGCTGAGGTAGGATGATTAGAAAGTAAGTTAAAACACCAACATAATAGGAAGAGACATGAAATAGCAAGATGTGGTTATTATCTTTTTTCATTCAGGAAGTTATTTGACATAAATTAAATAAATTACTTTAAAATCTACTGAAGCTTAACGTAAAGAACAAAGATGATTTCTTCCCCTTATGTGAAATTATATTCCAACAATTAGCACCCTACATTTGTCGGTATTTACCACTTGGCAATGATTGCAAATTCTGATAGGATTATACATTAAGTTGAAACATTAAAAACTTTTAGTTCAAAGAAGGGAGTCAGCCTTTACAGGAAATTCTTCTGTTTGAAAATACGCCCAACTGATCTTTCACATATCTTATGTGGGGTCTTGTGTTCTCTCAAGTTACATCACAGGTTAAACACTTTGAAACCGTGCACCTATAGACAAACCAGTCTTTTCTGAACTGAAATTTTGGACCTCCTTGAGGAAATTCTTCCTCTGCCAACTTACATATTTTCAAAGAAACATCAAATTAAACCAATAGAAATCTAGTTTAGGTTCTTCTAACATCTTTTGAATATAAGACACTGTACCTACTTTCAAAGAACTTAAAAATATAAAGTATAACAAAGGACAGGAAAGCATTTGAGAAACTCTTCTAAAATACGCGCTGCCCTTAGACAACTTTCCTTTGAATTCTGCCACAAAAGCGTTAGTATCTAGAACTATTTCAACCTATTAGAGAAAAAAAAATCTCTTCTGAATGGATTGTGAAATTCCTGTCTGTAACATAAAGCCTCACGAGCTCTTTAAAACAGAAATATGAATAAATTTATTGTCAAAGAGGCTATTCACCATGTAACAGTAGGTTTATACAATGATGAATTGTAAAATTCAACACATAAATCACTTAAGATAGAAAGTGATTTTTTTAAAAAAGGAAAATATTTAAATTATGTATCTACCACAATAAAAATTAAAAAGTTATAATTACATGCATCTATGGGAAGCAGGTATGGTTTCATAATTAGGAGTTCAGGTTCTGAAGTTACACTGCATTAGTTATATCTAATAACCCCCACCACCATGACCTCACACACACACAACTTTTATTGACTGGCACCTTGAACAAGTTATTTAACTTATTGGAGACTTGGGTTCTTTCACTACCAATGGATCATACTAATTCATATTAAAATTCTTAGCATAACAAAATGATAATATATTAATGTCATCTTCGTCTATTTAGGCTACCGTAACAAAATACATAGACTGGATGGCTTAAACAACAGAAATTTATATCTCATAGTTCTGGTGGCTGGAAAATCCAAGATCAAGATGCCAGCCAAATCAGTTTCTGGTGAGGTCTCTCTTCCTAGCTTATAGACACAATTGCCTGTACACTGTGTCCTCACATGGCCCTGCCTCTGAACGTGAGCATGAAGAGAGAGCTCTGGTTTCTCTTCCTTTTCTTATAAGGTCATTAATCCTATCGGATCATGGTCCTACCCTTATCACCTCATTTAACCCTAATTACCTTTATAAAGGCCCGAACTCCAAATAGTCACATTGGAGGCTAGAGTTTCACCATATAAATTTTACAATTTAGTCCATAGCAGTCCTTAATCTTTGATAAATAGTAGCAATGTATGGTGATGGGTATGATATTGTAACAATAATGATAACAGTGATGATGGTGATAACGTTGATTACCTCTTAACAGAGATATGTCCTTCTAGAAAGTACCACTCAGCTATGTGACTTGATAGGCAAAAATACATTAATTTTTCTTTCCCTGTCAATCTGTTGATGTAGGCATTGTAATTCATCCTTCTTTGATCTTAATTTCTCTAATCCACTTTCACTATGGAATAAATGGGCTTAGAGGGGCTGGTCTGGGACACTATCCACTATGTTTATATGGGAAATTTCCAAATGACTTGCTTACAAATATATCTTTAATAAACCTTAGTTGGGAACATAAATGAATTTCTTTTTAAGAGCCGGGGTCTCACTCTGTTGCTCATGCTGGACTCAAACTTCAAACTCCTGGGCTCAAGCAATTCTCCCATCTCAGCCTACCAAGTAGCTGGGACTACAGGCATGTGCCACTGTGTCTGGCTATGAATCCTTTTTAATGGGAATATATGTTAAAAATAATATGGAATTATTTAAATAGTAAAAACTGAGAAGAACATGGCCTCATAAGATATATGAAGAGGAAAATATTATTTTACATTTCAATAGTATGTTCAAAGGTAAGTAAAACTTTGAACATGAAATCCAAAAATCAAAGGAGCACTAAAATGGAAAATATTGTTCTTTTAGCTACTAATGTTGTTCTACTGGGGATAATTGACTATTGACTGTTTGTAATAAGAAGTGCAACCTAGTGGTTAAGAGCTTTGTGTCTTTGAACTCAGACATTGCTTTGAGCCCTTTCTAGTCCATTTTTAGCTATGTGAATTTAGTTTTATTTCTTTAAGCCTTTATCTCTTTGTAAAAGAACAGTATAGGCATGGTTGTTAAATGAATGTAAAGTGCCTGACCTGACATGTACTCAATAAATGCTTATTATTATTATTATTATCAATTTAAATCACCTAGGATTATTGTTATATTAGAGTAAGAATAAATCTTTTTTAAAAATATGGATTATTTTATAGTTATAGTCAACCTTTATTATTCATGGATTCCATATTTGTGAATTTACCTACTTGCTAAAATTTATTTGTAACCCCAAAATCAATATTCACATTTTTGCAGTTATTCACAGACATGTACATAGTTCCAAAAATTTTGAATCACGGATGCACATGTTCCCAGCTGAGGCTGAACAAGGCAATGCTGTTTCAGCTCTCATATTGTAAACAAGTTTCTTTTTTACATACTATTTAGTGCCACTTTTATTTTTTTGCATTTTGTGATTTTTGTTGGTGATTTTGCTATTTAAAATAAACCCCAAAGATGGTGCTGAAGTGCTGGTTAATGACACTAAGCACAAAAAGTCTGTGATATGCCTTACAGAAAAAATATGCGCTAGATAAGCTTTGCTCAGGCATGAGTTATACTGTTGTTGGCCAGAAGTTCAATGTCAATGAATCAGCAGTATGTATGAGATAAGGTGTATTTAAACATAAACACACATAAAACAAGAGATGTATTGATTAATATATGAAAACGTAACCAGAGGTTTTCAGGAACCTAACCCTGCATTTCCCCTAGGAGCAATGGTTCAGTATTAGGAAATTCATTGTTCAAGGTGACTTTATAGAACATAACTACTGTGTATAACAAGAACTGAATTATTCATTTCTAAATGGAAATCTAAACATAGGGTTAGAAAAATTTAGGTAACACTAAATTCCTTTTTCTTCCACTTCATAAGTATGAGGAAATTATAAAAGGAGTGAGCGTGGGTTTGGCGTGGTGGTACCAATGCTAATTGGAAGATGGCTAGTCTGTGTCCTTGGATCATGTCCTTCTGACTCTCTGTATTCAACAATAATGTGGACTTAGTCCATGAGAGAAAAGGCATTCCTCTCATTCACTAGAAAATGATAAAGTAAGTTGAGAAATTAGCTCCAACATACAGACCTTTGCCTTACAACTAGTGCTTCAGAAATGAATAATGGATTAGGGATTGCTGTGTTGTAATAATGTCTTGATTGATTGTTTCCTTAATATGTGCTGAGTGCTGACAAAGTGCAAATCTTCCAATCTGCTGTGATGGGACCACTGTTATTAAAGAGTACAATTATGCTATTGTAGCCTTCACTCATTTTCTGATTTTGTTAGACTTTTTTCTCAAAGAAATATAAACAGCTTTTCAATTGGCAAAGAACTAAAATAAATAGCTAACATTTATTGAGCTATTATTCCAGAGTCTATGTTAAACAGTTTATATATTCAAGTTCTATTCTCATAGCAAGTGTGTGAATTAGGTGTCATTATTACTCTTACTATCCAAACTCATTGACCAAATAAATAAATAAATAGATAGATAGATAAATAAGCTTGGAGATTTAAGAAATTTGTATTAAATAAGCAACTGAGTGGTTGAGCTAAGAATTCAAACCCTTGGTTCACATGCTTATCTAATGTTCTTTCCGTTCTCTTAATAAGGAATAACAATTTATGGATATTTACATATACATAAACATAAGTACACATATATGTCTATCTACTTGAGCAAAAATGAGCCATTTGTTATCATAGATAAGATCTATTGAAAGAGTAAAACATTAACAATCTTATAAATTACTCTAAAAATAAAGAGATGAAATCATGAATCTCAAAAAAGTAATAATATTGATTTATCAATTTATTTCTATAAAGACATAAATAGGGAAAGGTAGACCATTTAAATTCATGATAGGTGTGGGTTTTTACTTTAATAAATACTGTTTTACTTTTAGATTCAAGAATAGAGGAGTTTCTTTTTAAGTCTTTTGCTCTTCCACACTGATAAATAAATAATTTACTAACTTTGATGAGGCATATAAATATAAACATAAAATGTGATAGTGTTTTGATAATTTCTAGCTCATTGAAGCAGCTTTGACAGATGAGATATTAGTTTAAAGTAAAGGTTTTATCATCATCTTAGAAATAGCAAAAGAAGAGTAAAACGCACTGCACATCAAGGGAAATGTGAGAAGTAGCATGTAATCTCCTTTTAACTTACGGGAGCTCAAATGCAAGTGAGACATGTAGTCCTACAGAATAAATATGAAACAGTAATAATTAGTTTCTCTGATCACCTGAAAATAGGTTATCAACCACAATAAATAGCTTCCTTTGAAAATAATAGTTTTATGCCTGAAAGTATTTTCTGAAACCCGTAGCAGCAATGACAGAAAATTAATTTCTTCCCGTGTTTCTTTAGAGTCAGGATACATGTGTTCTCTCATTGTCCATTCTCTGGAACATCATGAATCTTGAGGGTTTATCCATCCATCCTATCTGTTTGCTTCAGCACTACGACCACATGCCCATAAATTAGTAGCTGATGCAAGCCTGAGACAATATGTTGGGAATGGAATTTCCATTGTAAATACGGATTTTCGGTAACTATCTTAGCACGGATATTAGAGATGTCTATGCCAGAGATACGATATTCATAACTTGATCTCTATACTTTTTTGCTTTGGCAAAATAGCATTGCTACAATCATACCCCCTAATAACTATGTACATATCCTTTTACCTTGGTAAGAGAGGGATTTACCTTGGGGGAGGGGCATATTCTATTGAACACATTTCTTTTTTCATATAAAACTTCACAAAGTTTTTTCTTTTAAAAACTACATAATGGAATATAAGGAACATGGCAGTCTTTATATAAAGATTCAACCTCTTAAATTTCCACCTCTTCACTTTATTCTGTAGTATTTTAGTCCTAACTTTTTTCTTTAAGATTCTATTTTTCAATAACTTAATTATTCCAAATTCTCTTCATCTGTCTTAAATTCTAGGGTCTCTGAATGTTCAAAATATTTTACAGCAAAGTCTTTGAAGAAGTCAGAGGCTATTGAGAAAGGTGTGCTTTACCATAAATTCACAATGTATGCTTAACTTTTTAAGTTCAAAGGGCTCTTTTGCATTGGAGCAAATAAGCATTATTCCATTGGTACATCTGGTTTACTGAAATCCCTTAGAAAATAAATGAGCAGTCAAGATTGTTTTTTTCCATCTTATTGATTAGCAATAAGTGTGCAAGGGAGTTAGGGTGAAGAGGATAAGAAAAAAAATCTTAAGAAACCAGAAAGCAGTCTGTGAAGTAGCAACATCTCTAGTTGTACTTATAAGAAAATTGTGCTGTTAAAAGCAACAATTTCTGGAGGTCACTAGGGAACAAATATAGTCCATTGTTCATATTGTTCTATTGACACACTGATATAAAACGTATATTATGCATCGAAAGTTTAAACAAATTCCTTCTTAATTTTGGGACTGTATGTTCGTCTCCCTTGTTTCTCCTAGTTATAATCATCCAATTCTAATTATACAGGTGATTTCAGATTAAGTAATATTATTTTATAAGGAAAAGAAATGTAAAAAATATGAAAGCTTCCTAGATCAGTTTGTCCTGTAGCTATTTCTTTGGAAATAGGACCCACACACTGAAGGTACAGCACCTTCTCCTCCAAACTCATAGACATGCTGATATTATGTGCCTTGTTCGCAGCCCCAAAGCCTCAAAGCAGGTGACAAAACAAAAAACAGGCCTTCAGTCATTGCACTGCTTACCCCTTCCCTTGCATCTAATAACTCAAGAAGCACTACGCTGTCAAAGTCCGGTGTTGACTAGAATGTATGGAATCTTTCTTTCAAATGAATTAGTTAATGCTCCTTAAATTAGTATCCCTACTGGGATGAATAACACAATTAAATTAATAAGGTCACCTCTGCCTCTTCCTAAAGTCTAAACATAGTGAACTTATTCAGTTTTTATTTGCTTTGTTTTCTCTTTTGGTTCCTAATGATTATACTTTGGAAGGTATCTCCTTAAATAACCAGCTTAATAAACCTGAAAAAATAATAGGATACTTTTAAAAACTTGCTGAAGTTTTTTATTTTCTTCATTTTATCTAGAAACCAGTTTTGATCCCTATAAAATTTGTTTAAAATATTTCCTTGTCTTCCTGTGGTACAGATGAAATGTCCCAATTCCTCACATGACACACAAGGTCATATATGGCCTATATTCCTATCTTTTCAAATCCATCTTTTGCCATGCCCACCCAGAGCACCATTGGGTCCAGACACTTTGAATTACTTATATTTATATTAAGCCTACAAGCATTGGTGCATATTTTCCCTTTGTGTGGAATTCTCTTCTTTCTTTTTCTTTTTTATTTGTCTGACTTCTCTTTTATTTTTTTAAGAATCAGCTCAAATCATAATCTACCTTTAAAGGCTACTCTGCTCTGCCAACTTAAGACTACCAATGTCCATGAGACAGAGTTTGCCAAGTCCTGCAGAATGTTCCTAGGGGCCTCTATTGTCTTCTTCTTCTTCTTTTTTTTTAATTTCAAAGTATTATGGGGTACCAATGTTTTTGTTTACATAGATTACTTTTGTAATGCTGAAGTCAGGGTTAAAAGTGTCTTCCATTTTAACAATTCTCCTATGTTGTATTTATTTGTTTATATCTCTGCCTCCCTGATGAAGTAACAACTCCCCACACCTGTATTGATTTTTGTTTCACAGTGCTCAGGAGAATGTCTGGTTCAGAGTAGACACTTAATGCCTCATAAGGCCCTTACCATTCTCTCTCCTATCTCCTCTGATATAAATATTATTATGTCTACATAATCACTGCATAATTTTATTTAATATTTTATAGTAATTACTGGCAAAGATGAGCTTTGGGAAGTGTACTGTTCAGTGTCCTGAATATCAGATATTGGAAAAAATCTTTGCGAAACAAGGACATTCATTATGGCTCTATCATTGCCACCTTACTGAATATGTGGGTGTGATAAATCATGATTTTAAAAAAGAACAGCAAAGAGCTGCCATGCTAGTTTATGCATTTAAAAGTCAAAAATACAAATAAAACTCTTTCTCATCCAAATCATTAATTAGACATCCAAATTTTAACTACGTTTAATTTAGCAGAAATCTTTCTATTTGCAGGACACTCAGAACTCTTTATCAGCATCATTAACATTTCCTTATTGGTGTAGTGACTAGTCATTCTGATTCACTGTTTTTTTGGTTGACATTCCACCTATTAATTTCTGTTAATGTTTGTATTTGGACAAGAAGGGCCTTTGAAATGCCAACCCTTAACCAACACTAAAGCTTAAAACCCAGTTCAAGGGTAAAATTTAGGTTAGGTAGATTAATTGGCTTTATATAATATCTCATAAAAACCATCTTTGAGTTTTATAGTCAGTATTTAAATGCTCTCACAAACAGAAAGTCTGCATATCTGGCACAAAAATCATTTCAGTGCAAGTTTAGTGAAGAAATTTGGTGATTAAACCAGTATGTAATATTGTTTCTGGTGAAATAATATAAAGTAACAGAAATTTAATGAAGAAATTACTTCTTGTGTGAATACTAAGCTGAAGGAATTTTAAAATTATTTTAAGAATATACAGTTTGAGAGCAACTATATTATCCATGAAGAAGGTACATGGGGGAATACATTCTGGTGTCATTGTCACATAATTGCTGATTGCTTTGTAACCCTTTGTCTTTAAGGAAATATATATACCTCTACTAATAAAAAAAAAAAAGTTTGGCTTTGTTGTAATCTTAAGCAGCTCAAAGCCATTTAAATGTAATGGACTTTCAAATTTTAAAAATTTATAAACATCAACAGCCTACATTTATTATGGCTTGTTGTTTTAGGTTCTCGATCTACTTAAGTATAAGGTAGATTGGATTGAAAAGAAGTATATATGGAAATCAAGCCATTGGCCAATCATTTAATGTTATGCAAATGAAAGGAGAGTAAGAGAGTCAAGGTTCCCAGAGTAAACAATTTCCATTCCCAAACAATGCCAATGTCTAAACCAATCTCACAATACCTGCCCTAAGTGGCATCTGTTTTTGGCAAGGGATCAAAAGGAGACTCTTTTCCCTCCTAGCCTGTATGAATGAACTCGCTGTCCATAAGCTCACACTCTATCCAAAACTATGAGAGCATTCGCAGCAGCCCCTGGTGGGATGCCACTTCTGTGCCTTATCGGGTGGGGTAGGTCTGCTACCTTTGTCCCAAGGTCCAGCTTGCTGGTGAGCATAGTTGACACCAGTCTCTAGCCTAAGTTATAAAGAAAACTAATGTGAGGAGGCAGCATAGGAAGCTCCTGTCAGTGCCACAGTACTTGATCTGAGAAGACATGGAAAAATTCAAATTCCAGAGCTGTCAGCTTGCAAACTTGCTGCAGAGAGAAAAGCCACACTTTAAGAATGTAAACAAGGACAGTGAAGGTCTTGCTATCTAAAGATATCAGCATGCAAGAAGCGCTCTGGCAGCTTGAATGCACCGAGGCAGTGGCAAACCCCAGTACCCCGTTGTGAGACTGAGCCTACCTTAGAGACTCAAGACACTGTCTTCCTCCTGCTAAGTACTTTACCTGTGATTGCAATGGCAGCAAAAGAGTGAAACAGAGGTCTGTCTCTTTAGAAGAAACAGCAGTCTCTCTGAAAGAAGCAGTTTGGCATTTCCAGGGGAAAGGTCATTTCTTTACACCTCTGAAGAGGATAGATAACAATAATAGAAAGAATATCAGGCATGAAAAGCTACATTTTCCTAGACCCCTAAAGGAAATCATGACACAGCTGTGAAGCTGGTACTATGAGCCTATGCACTAATTTATCCCACTTGAGTGCACTGACTTTCCTCTTCTGTGAACTGGCATCCCAGCTGGGAAAAGAAATGTTTACTGAGACTTGCTGAATTTTATTTACAGGTCTAGTAGGCTGCTTCTAAGTTGCAAAGAAGAGGTACCTCTCATGTTGGTGAGATATGGGGTGGTGTGAAAATCACCCAAATGTACTTGAAAGATAGCACTCTTGTGACCCAAGGAAGGATAATATCGAGTTAAGTGCGGCACTTTCAGTTCATCCAGCATAAATATCAGTGCCAAGGCAATCACATGGAGGGCCCTTGGGATACTGGGGTGATAAATCAGAACTTGGAAGGAAGCCTCCAAAATTACCCTGATTGCAATGCCTAAGGAACAACTGATTGAGCCCTCTATTAGAAACTTTTCCCCATCAGAAAACAGAAATATTTTGTCACGCATTATCTAAAAGAGCTGCATTGTTACAGACATTCCTATTCAATTATTTATATATCCTCTTTCTGGTAAATCTCATCTGAATCTCTCTCCTTTCTAAATGTCACGAGTTTTACTCTTCCATTGGCACCAATGTTAACATTTTAAAGGGGGAAAGGTTGTACTTAAGTTTAATAGATTTCATATTTAATAATGTAGTCAATAAAGTCTGTCCACTTAATCAGTCAAAGGCTATTCCATTCTGGACACTAAATGCTTCCAATGGGCCATGTTGTTTCCATTACATACAATTCACCCATTATTTTCAACTCTTAGAAAAATATTTTAATATTTTCAGAGCTTTGCATATCTATAAATAAATAAAATGGCACTGCTTTTAAATAAATGAAATGCAACGACATTATACTTTATACACTACCATTAACAAAATTACAGAACAAGAAAAGAAATTCAAATCTGTATTGAAGTTGAAGGACTTAAAGCACTCATGGAAAAAAAAATGTTGTAAACTTTTATCTCTTTTCTCTTGCACTCCTCATTTTATAATAGAAGGACTACTGAAAAATTGAAAACAAAATGAGAATTTTATAACCCAATGATGGACTCTAGCATTCTCATCTATTGTTTGTTTCACATTCAACTTTCCTGCAATATGCCACCATTAGTCACACAAGTATTACTGTGAACAGTATTAACAGCATGACTCTATTGCCTTTACAGTAGCTTTGTAATTATTTAAATTGTGTGTTCTCAAACCTCAATTACTAATACTTAACAATCTTTAGAGAATGGGATTTTGCATGTCTAAGCATATTTTTCATATCTTGTGGGTGTTTATTAGCTCAAAAGGGAGTGCATGGAAGGAGAATCATTGCTGAAAAACTTTGACTTAAGCCAGAAAACCATCTATTCAGTGGCATGGGTCTATGATGAGTAGGTGTCAGGTTGTAAAGTGTAATATGTTGAGCAATTTTGTGGATAAAAAACCTGTTTCTGTTAACTAAACATATATTTTCCTGTTCTAGAGGAAAGAAGAAGATTTACATTCACTGCATCATTGCTTATCATGGAACTCCCATATTCTTCTCCTGTTTAGAGAGTCTGCACTCAAATGCATGTTAAATGTAAATATCTTACTTAAATTTAATATTCATAGATGTATTTTACTTTTTCTATTTTTCAATAAATTAGTGGGAAGAAAGTTAGTTGTTTATTCTTCTTTATTAACTGCTTTAAACTAACTGAAATGTAAACTCTTGAGGAAATAAAGTCCATTTTTTTTTTTTTTATTTTCCAAAGTCATTAAATTTCAGTTTTGGGTTCTCTTCTCAAAAAACCTATTAGGATGCCCCAGAATGGAATTGGTTCATTCATATTCAGGGTATCCTACCTGACTGTAGCTTTCATTTCATTTGTCACTCTGTATTATAAAGATTTTTCCCTATGTTTTCTCCCCAATTACTCTGTAAATCCCCTAAAGTCAGTAATTTTTAATATAAAAGATGGAATAATTTGCTAACAGAAATTATTACTATATCATATAACATGAGCAATCTAGATTCATGAAATGAGTTCATCTCCAGCAGGAAAGACTTTTCTATGACTCTCATCATTGCTGTGTCCAGGATTTTTAATTAATATGCATTTGCTACTTATACTATAATTTGTCATTTTCAAGCACACCTAAGTAGAAAGAATGGTTGCAACACAGAACATTTTAAAGAGATAATTATGAGAGAAAAACTAAACATTGAAAAAATTCATAACATATTTTTGGACATTTGAAAAAATATAACTTTTCGTTTGTTTTAGCAGTCCATCACAAGTAAGAAACTCTCATCTATACAACATTTTATTTGTCTTAACAGGGGGAGGGTGAATGCCACATTTTCATATACACAATATCCTATTTCTTTAAAGATAATTGGTGTCACTCCAGTATGTAAAGATTCTTATTCAGAGGCTAATTTAAATGTACTGTAGGGCTAGAGTAATGATCGAAACCAAACAAAAGACCGGGCACGGTGGCTCACGCCTGTAATCCTAGCACTCTGGGAGGCCGAGGCGGGTAGATCACTCAAGGTCAGGAGTTTGAGACCAGCCTGAGCAAGAGGGAGACCCAGTCTCTACTAAAAAATAGAAAGAAATTATCTGGACAACTAAAAATATATATATATAGAAAAAACTAGCCGGGCATGGTGGCGCGTGCCTGTAGTCCCAGCTACTCGAGAGGCTGAGGAAGGAGGATTGCTTGAGCCCAGGAGTTTGAGGTTGCTGCGAGCTAGGATGACGCCACGGCACTCACTCTAGCCTGGGCAACGAAGTGAGACTCTGTCTCAAAAAAAACAAAAAAAACAAAAGCAAGGTCTAAATATGAACTGCTTAGATTTTCATTCTGGCTCTGTCTTCTCTGGTTAAAAGACTTTCAGAAAGTTACTTAACCTCTTTAGGGTTCAGTTTGCTCATCATTAAGGCAGTATTAGTAATCACCTCAGAATTTGATTTTGAGAATTAATTGAGATAATGCGTAGAAAAAGTGCTAAGTGAACTGCCTAGAAAATCATAAATAATAATTGAGATAAATCCCAGGGAATCAATTTACTGAATTTCAGTTGTCCAAATTAAATGTATGGTTAAGCACATTCTGAAACTGACTTATTGGGATAACACCAAATTTAAAATATACATATATATATACGCACACACATATATTAATATATGCCACCTTATGAATTGTGTCTGACATACAAAATTTTTAGAAAAATTTTCGCACTACAGGACATTATAGGAAATTATAATACAAAAAATACTTTATAGGATTATAGGAAATTCTAGTGCAAACATTTTGCATGATATTTCTCATTTTCTTGGTCCCAATGGCAACATTTCAGAGGTTTTGGGCCATTTAGCTCCTAAAGCACATTCCATGCACCTCCCTACCCTCAAAAAGGGAGAGTGGAAAGACAGAAAAGTAGATATTGGGTGCTTTGAAACAAACCCAACTTTATTCTAAAATCTGTGTAGGTTCCTTTTCTGCTGATATGTTATACTTGAAATCATTTAATAATAGATGTGATTATGCATGATTTACTCTCAACATCTCACTGTATCACTACCAAAACACATTTCAAAATATGTTTGGATACTTAGAATATTTCTTTCTTTTATATTTCACTCTATCCAAAATGTGTAAGCAAACTCATTTTCTCTAGAGTCAACTCTGCCCACTTTTTCCTGCCCCCAAAATTTCTCATACATCTCTCCCTCCCAATAATCACAAGGCTCATTTAGCGTTTTGCAGGTGGCTGGCCTGGACGGCTTGTTTGTTTGTGTTTTAGAAGTGAAACTAGGAAACATTAAGCAGATCCGAGGATGTTTTATTTTGCGCGTCATTTTAAAAATGCAAATAAACTTGAAAGCTGACCAATTGCTTGGAAAGTCCCAAAAAGGAACAGTCGCTGAACAAAAGTGCTAAGGAAGAAAACCTAACACATGTTCTCAATCACTTTGTCATGGTGGGAAGCTGGAGGAAAGACAAGAGCTACAGAAGGAGGACAAATACAAGAGGAAGGATTATGCCAAGATCTTTAAAGCAAATCCTTCTGATTGAGTTTTGCAAATAATGTTAAAAAATTACACTTGTGACCCTAAAACAGAATCTTCATACTTCTATGAAGTTTTATTCTTCCTAACGTAGAGCTTGTATTCTTTACTCTTAATATTCTCCTAAAAAATATTATCTAAATAGTTTGGAAAAATGGCAAAGAAATGAATGAATTTGAAATGAATTCATAGGTATGGTTAAAATAGTTTACCTTAAAGGACATTGTAGGCACATTAAAAATCCACTGTGTTCATTGTGGCTGTTAATGGACATTTCAGATATATGGACACATTTGCCTCATGAGAAAATACTAATAATACGCTAACAGGCCATATAGTCCCTGAATGCTGTATTCTATTATTTCTGTATGTAGTCAAATTGTTCTTTACAATTTTAAACACTTCTTTACATATTGTATTTACTAGTTGCAATAATTTTCTTTTTACTAAAATTAATTAATTTTATGTTAAGTAGAACCTATGGAACTAGGGAAAAAAATGACATCTTTTGATCCTTCTCAGCTTTTCTCTTACAAGGGCACTTTTAATTCTTTGACTTTTCCATAAGTCAGAAGTATTTGATAATAGAGATTACGTAATTTCCAGTGGGTCTCTGCTAAAAACACATAACAAAATATCTTCCCTCTTGTTTAGGGATGCCTGATGACCATTACAGGGAGGGACCAGAGGATGTGTCGGGAGGGTCCATTTCTTTCTCAATATGCTCTTATAAAGCCTCATTCTAGTGCCATGGAGATTGTTTTTACTTTATACTTCTTTCAGGTTACTTCCAAAGTAAATTCTTGAATTATAGCAGTTGTACCAGAATTGATACGTAGTGATATTAAGTTGCTCAGTTCTCTGAAAATGTATCCTTTGAAATGTATGCCCCTATCTCTTTTCAAAAATTATTTGAACCAGAAATGTATGTGGCCTATGTAGAATTAAAGGCTATCCCTAAAATCTGTTGTTTCAAGTTCATTTTCACCTAAATGTGGCCCTTTTATTATACCTTTCCATTTCTATATAAAAAATATTGAGGTTAGAAGATGTGTGGCATATTGCTTTGATATGATGGGAGAAAAGAGAAATAAGAACATGAAAAGAGAAATAGCAGGTATAAATGAGTGCATACAGTATTTGTTGAATGAGAATCTCCTTAATCATTTAGAAAGATATACTAAATTGCTGACATTTTTGAAATCTGGCAAGTCTAAGGCAAAGCACAGTTATTCTAAGGCAGTGGATATTATTACTGAAAAATCAAACACCAGATCTGCATGGTTTTCAAACTGTTTATGTCAATGACCAAATCAGTTTCTTGTGCCGTATTTTTCTTTAATTTAACATGTAATGGGACTGGATTGCTGTCTCAGTTTTACTCTTTGAGCCTGTTATCCTTGAACTGACACAGAAAAGGAAGAGCAAACCGAAAGATAAACGATCATTTTCTTGTTAGTGGTTATCTCTCAGACCCTGAGGATCCATAGCAAAGTAAGTGTTACTCACCGTTGGTCTTCATTTTAGTTAAAATCCCATTAAACTATTTCCCAATTCCTATGGAGGCACATACCTAATGATTATTAATGTTCTCTCTGGTGATGTTTATGGATGCAGAACCAGGGAACAATTTGTCTCAATAAGAGAGACTAAGACTATAGAATGATATTTGTGTATCTAAATATTTAAAATACCTGATTACTTTATCTCTAAGTAATACATCCTCCCTTTAGGAAGGCTGCAAAATGCAATGCTTAGTTACAGAATAGCACAGGATTTAATATTTTCATATGAACAATAAAGTGTATGAGACAAAGCAGAGGTATGTATGTTTGATGAGAGCGGCTACAAGAAAAACTGAGAAACACAGAATGTGCTGAATATTTGAAAGGTGAGGAAAAATAATTAACTCGTTCTATTGAAAAATATATCCAAAATGCATAAGCATGAGATGCATATCAAACTGTCTTCTTTCTTTGACAACTTGGATTTTGCCATTGACAAAAAGTAATCCTCTCAAAAATCATTTAGAATGTAAATAATTCTGTAGGGTTCAAGTATAGAACATTGAGATGAGTATTCTCTGACTCTACAAGTTATTATTAATTTTTCAAAAAAAAATCCAAATATCACTTTTTATTCTTTCACTTTTTTCATTTTCCTTTTAAATCAAGTATAAAAAGTCTACTTTTCTTTTTGTAAACTGATGCACAAATAAATGTGGATTTTAATTAATTTGATTCTGATTAATTAAAAGTTTATAGTAGGTATCCATATAAATATAATGATAGATTGCAAAAAATACATTATTTAAATAATAAATTAGCTAAAATTAAAATCTCTCTCTAAATAGGTTTCCTAGACTGAATTACTGTCATAATATAAATGCCAGAATGTAATGAGTGATTCAAATTTCACTGATAAAAAATGACATCTGACAGTTAATAATGGGTTCCTGAAACTTCTGCTAAACTGTAATATGCAATACAAATTTAGCATGGCTAAATTCAATACTAGTCTATGAAGATAACAGCACAACTGGGCAAATTAGGTAATTTTACCACGACAAAATACTATAATTAGTTTTATAATTACATTTATTTACATGGTGAATTTCGATAATACTAACTCATTTTTCAAGTCATCATCAAATTTTTTATAGAAGATAATATACAATTATAACAGAATACTAGAATCATTTACAATCATTGGCTGTGGTTTTCATATTCTTTTATGGATGTATTTACAAAATATACCAATGTATGTTTCTTTTACATATTTTAATAAATATTTGAGGCATATCAACCACGTGCAAGAAAAATATCAAAAATGTGAGACCAGAAATGTGTGGGGTGCTCTGTAAAAGTGTTGGTACTATTTCTCTCTCATGATGTGAGGAAAGAACATCACTGACAAGAGCACAGAGGGCATAAGAACCAAAGAGGAATACTGAACATGCATAATTTGATTGTGAAACTTACAGTTAAGCACAATGATAAGAGACATGATATAAAAGTATGGAAAGAGTTGATTGAATTCCAGTTTCTAAATTCTGTTCACTTCAAGGGGAAGTTGGGAAAAATGGGTTGTATATCTGATTAATGAATAGGTATTTATTAAATGCTTATCATTTGCCAGACACCTTGCTAGGAATTGTAGGGTTTAAAAACATGAGAAAAATATGTGTCTCTCTGAGTTACTTATAGACTAGCATGATAAATATACACTTAAAAACTATTTTGAAGACCTATTTATGATAAAGTAATACAAGCAAATATGTTATGCTATGAGAGAATAAAATGCTTGATTAAATAGTTCTGGCTCCGCTGACTACGCACTGAATTTTAGATTCAATCAAACCACACACAACTTCACTCACGAGTCCTGGATGAAACCAACTGTAGATTCTGTGCCCATTCTAGGTCTGACCTACAATTGTCAGCTGTGGTTCAAGGCTGCCTATGGTAAGATATCCTTTGTCATAGTTCCTGGCTTCTTACTGAGGATGAAATATTTGAAGATGGATATTTATTATAAGAGGAAACAATTAAAGCTGAGTGTAACAAACAATTAACAGTAGTAACAATAATGAGGAGTTTTAATAATGTCCTTGCATTGAGCCTTAATTATCTTCATCATTGCCCTAACTAACATTGATTGAAGGTCTACATTAGGCTATATGCTGCATACATTATTTGTTTTATTTTTGCAACCCTTCCGGGGAAGGTAACTGAATTATTTTCCTCTCTTCTATTTAAAGAGAGGTCAAATACATTTTTTAAACTGTGTGGTTTCCCATTTAACTTTTGTGCCCATATGCTGTGCTCTAACAGAAATATTTTGAACAATGATGATATTGATGCAAAAAACCAATTTATTCTGTGTACCTACATGTTTAGTTTTTATACAATAACAATTACAAATTAGACTGACATTTTGTTGCCAGTCAACTATGTGTACATTCACTTGAATTTGAAAAACCTTGTAAACATCACTCCCCCCCACACACACAAACATACACACATTCCCCGTCACCCTTTTATACTTTGTTTATTATAGTCTTCCTAGTAACTAAAAGACTGGGAAAAGACTAAGGACTCAAAAACATTTTGGATGGAAGGAAAGAAGAGAAGAGAAAATAAGATCGGGTCTACGGAGAGGAGGTGAAGTCTAGTTAACACACAATTCTCTTAGATTCCTCTTCACACATAGGAGAAATCAAGCATAGAGGATAAGAATAACAAAATGATCATGATGGTCTCAGGCTGTGTCACTCTGTTACTCATTGCTCCATAGGTGGATTTTGTGATAGTCTTCTAATTATCCTTCTGAATCAGGGTGAGGTATATTGTAATCCCTCTGCCCATAGTGCAGGCAGAGTAGTCTTCTATCATACATGTATATGTATGCCCATGTCACTATCATGTTAATTTATTACCTTTTGTCATATGATGCATCTTTTTTCTTTCTTTTTTTTTTTTTTTGTTTGAGACAAAGTCTTGCTCTGTCACCCAGCTAGAATGCAGTGGTGTCATCATAGTTATTGCAACCTCAAACTCCTGGGCTCAAGTGATCCTCCTGCCTCAGCCTCCTGAGTAGCTGGGGCTACAGGTGTGTGCCACCACACCCAGCTAATTTTTCTATTTTTAGTAGAGATGGGGTCTAGTTCGTGCTCAGGCTGGTCTGAATCTCCTGAGCTCAAGCAATCCTCCAACCTCAGCCTCCCATAGTGATAGGATTATAGGCATGAGCCACTGTGCCTGGCCTGATACACATCTTGATTTGACCTTGTACAAATTTTTAAAACTTTTTCCTGGAATGTACACAAAATCAAACTTATTTTCTAGCCAGTGCTACTTAATTTCTTTTTTCCCTATATTTTTTATTCTCTTTGTCAGAAATATACTCCCTTACGTTCACTGCATGACAGACTTCTCACCTTACCAGACACATGTTCAAATTTATCTCCATTGAATGCCTTCTCCAAGCCCCCCAATCAGAATGAGTGACAATTCTTCCTGAACGTTCCTCTGGCATATTTGTAAAACTGCATTTTGATTATTTTAAAATGTCTGTCTATGACTAGACTTTGAACTCTTTTAGAACTGTCTGAAACAGTGCCGGATACCAAAATTCTCCATAAAGGACACATGACAAAATTATTAAAACATGAGTCAAATCTGGGGACAGTGTCAAAATTAATGATGTTGTGGATACATTGTAGATCTTTGACTTTAAGATGGTGAAATACACTTTCATTACATGCCACAACTATTTAATTGCCAGATTTGGACAAGTCTCAGTAAAAATAATTTATGTTCATCAAGTCAGTGAATCAATTCATGGGGAAACATAAGATTCTACTTCTTTTATTTCTCTAGAATTTTGACATGCCCTTTTCAATTCTAATTTTGATAAATAACATTGAAATAATTTTACCATATCTGGCTATACCCATGTCTCCAGCATATATCTAGCAAAAATATAATATTTGGAGAAGCTTTAAGTGTGCAATAATTCTTCATGAAACTATAGTCCTAGGAAAAAGTAGCATAGCAAATTACAATGTCCATAAACAGCATGAAAAGGAGTTTAAATAAAATTGCATAAAATCCTTTTTAAAATCAAATATTTCATCTGTATTTATTCTCTTAAAATGATATTTCTTATTTTCTTTATATTGCATTCTTCAATGACGCCAATTGAAATGCAAATATAAAGAGCCAATATAATATTTGAACACAGATATGGATTAAATACTGTGGGATTCAACTTTCAAGTCTTTAAAATTAAATAGATATGTTCAAATATACTGGCCAATCTGATCTCTTCTACCTCTCTCTTTTTTTACAACTTACTCTAAGAATGTGCTCTTATGAAATCAGAAATATTTTTGTGAAACAGTATCTTTTAAACCTTTAAACTAAGTAGGTGAAGGGATGATGGAAACATATAGAATAATTAAATATAAAGATGTATCATGCCATTTGTTTATGGATGATTGTAGGAAGACAGCTCATTTTGAAATTCATAAGTCTAAAACTTCAATCCTAGCATCTAACCTCTTAGTGTGTTTAGACACATATTTAAAAGTTACCTTTAAATACTATAAAGCATTCCTATTTTCTCCATTTATTCTGGAAACCATTTCCTTCACAAGTTAAGAAAAAAATAAAGTCATCCTAACCTGTGTCTGAATAGGATTTTTTTTTTTTTTGTAAGCAACATACATGCATCAGTCTACTTTATGTTATTTTATGTTATAATTGCCTGCTATGAAATGTCACCATAATATCTATAGAAACATTAAAACATAAAAACTAAATTATAGGAGGAATGACATTTTTATATATTTAAAATATGCATAAGCTATTTTCTCTCACTAGTTCATTCTACATTTAAGTATATAATCGTAAGCATTCAAAATGGAAGGAATAGTGAATGTCAAACGGTCCAATTTATTTTTTTAATATTAGAAATGCATTTCCAAGGACAAGAAGCTCATTACTTATCAGTCAATTTCTACTGTGGAATAGATCTCCTTGCCCTAAAGAATTTTCTTTTAATGTGTCAGGTTTTTCTTCTGATCTCCATGTAATGTTCCCAGTGAACGTGGCAGATTTGCTCACTCCACTTCTTCCAGGTAATCTTTATAGTGTTTAAAGATACACAGGACAAACATAGATCCTCCCCCTACTTCCATCCCCAACTTCCCAAGTCATCTCCTTTTCCAGATATATCATATCCTTGCTTGCCACAGGAAATGGTGTACAGATTGCATGTCTCCAAGTTCCTTCCCTTGTATATACTTTACTATAGATATACATCCTTCAAAGTCTGGGGCCCAGAATTGAATATGAAACTCTAAATATGATCTCACCAACCCAATATAAAGTCACATCATTAAATTCCTTAATATAGACTCTGAACATTTCCTAATCTAGGGTATGATCCTAAATATTTCTTCATCTAGCGTAAGAGAGTATTATCATTTTCAGTAACAACCTACCCTTTGCTGGATTCCAATGGATTATGACTAATTCAACCCTTCAAATATTATCATTTTATTCAGTGAAAAGCTAGGTGATGTGCATTTTCTATTTATACTTCTCTTTAGCTCTAGCTCATGTTGAGAGTGACATATAAAACTGTTTTTTTTTTTTTGGCTTTTATATTCTTGTCACTTGGAGATTTCCTTACCCTGATTCCATCATCTACCTTATAGATTTTACTTCATACTACATGTAGATATGATAAACATACTTTGTGGATGTTCACCAGTCAATAATAAAAGTAAGGCTAGAATACACTACACGCAGGGGCAGCACTGTGTTGCATAGTAATGTATAGAATTCCTCTTGTTTTATATCACTATCACATGATAATAACTGTAATGTTACAAAGCTATGAGCAATAAATGAGATAAATGAGAATAACTAAGGAGATATTTGGCTTAGGATAGGTGCTCAGTAAACCATACTTGGTAGGATTTTTGTTAAGACTCATTTAACTGGATAAAGCTCTTTTCACTGGGCGTCTGGAGGCTTGAAGGCTTCTCTAAGTTTCAAATTCTCTATAAAACTATTGAAATATTTCAGACTTTTAAAAGATCATTAAATTTTTTTTTCATCAAAGTTTTAGAGGTAACAAGGCAGTATAGATTGTGTGTGTAAAAGCAGCCACATGTATTTGTGTGTGTGTTTGTGTGTATGTGTGTGTGTGAGAGAGAGAGAGAGAAAGAGAAAATGTATCATAATTCTGTTATCTTTTGGAAAATGGATCTTTCATAAATACAAGAAATACAAAAAAATTAGCTTGAAGCCACTAACTAACCTCTATTGTACCACATACAGAGGCAGTATCAACATTTCCCCTAAAAGAGCCAGACTTGATTATGAAATTTTTTCAAGTAGGATGCCAGCGGCATTCAAACAGCAAGATGACTTTGATAATTCAAGTAGCATAATTCAAACACATGGCTCATGAATGAGGGATTATAGTATCACAACCTACTGTGGAAAAATCTGGTCACAGAACTCTGCATTTGTGGAAAATTAATTTCATATTAGATGTAGATCCACATGTATCTTCTAACAAATTATTTGGAATATTCAAGCATATGTTATGCTTGTGTTCCTATGCGCTGTGGTGGGAAATTGCGTACCCTGCTGCTTGGTAAACATCAACACGTGCGGATTCTCACCGCGTGCACACGATGCCAGATACACAAAGCATACAGAGCACAGGGGTAAGAGGCTGCTTTAAACATTTTTCTCCTTTTCTACAAGAGGGAATTTGGCAGTTTCCACACCAGTGTCTATTTCAGTGGAAAAAAAAAACTGCACAATATATTTTTAAATGTCAACCAAGGAAAAGTTCCCACTTACCATAAGAATCACGTTTTACCCTGGCTTTTCTATATAATCCCATATGTTTGTTATCTAAATTCTTAAAAAGTAATCTTTCCCTAGTTTAGTTTTAGTTCATCGCTACCAATTTATAGTTATTTATAAATGCGAAGGGGCGAATGGACCCTTCATGTTTGTTTATATTAGAATTTTTATAGATTATTGAAGTTGTGCAATAATTTGGGGAAATTTTCATTCTTCCTAAATACTGTAAACGCATGTTATGTGTCAGGCAGCATGCCAGGCCCTGAAGTCCTACCTCTCTCTTGAAAGGCAGCCAATTCTAATACGTCTATTTGTAATAAAAAGTTGAGTCTGTTCTCGGTATGACTGGTGATATAGCACCTCTTGTATACTCCTGGATAGAGCTGGAACGCATTCTACTAAGTGAGGTATCCCAAGAATGGAGAGACAAGCACCACATATACTCACCATCAAACTGGTATTAACTGATCAACACATAAATGCACATATAAGAATAACATCTATTTTATTTTAATTTTATACATAGAAAGGACATTTATTTACAATCTTTGAAAATATAGCTTAGGCCATTACTTGGAGTCTGTGGATGTTAGCTCCCCGCTATCTTTCTGTAGAGCCTTAGGTTTTTCTATTATGCAACTCAATTATATAATTTCCAGTTTCAATTATCAAAAGATGAATAACCGTTTATGTGTTTTTCCAAACAACCTGAATTTAGGAGAGTATGCTTTTTGCTTTTTGTATTTTTTCTCCAAACTTTGACAATGGTCTTTTCTGCACCAAATAGACATTTTAAAAATGTTTTGCATTTATTCAGTTTTTCCAATGCATTCACAGTTTTATTTACATATCTCTTTTCATCCTCATAATTCTTGGATTATTTGCTATTTTTTTAATTGACATAATTATTATAACAAGTATAACTGTTATAAATAGATTTGGGAACAAACACCACTGTCTCTTGATGTGCATACAAAGCAGCTGGTGAGAGCCTAAATGTATATTAGTCGATGTTCTTTAATGCATGCAAACCCTTTGATCATTATAATCTTTTTCCTTTCAAAAGACAGCAGATACCTTTCTATTAAAAAATATAGAGAATTGGCATTGGAATAAGGAAAAATATATGATTTGTAAGTGCAAATCATTACAGAAAATGAGTCATGTATTTTTGGTGGTAAAATTTAAATTAGTTTGAATTAAGATGTCATCACTGAAGGTCAATTATCTAATTAGTATTTTTTAAAAACTGATAACTAAAATCACTATCAATGTAATTAAGCACATTATTACTTGTTTTAGTTATACACATAAGTGGATATTTGAAGGTTAACCAAATTAGAGCACTCTTTAAAGATAGTGACATCCCAGATTTTCTTAGTACATGCAGTGTATATATGACGATGTTGCTTTAGATATAATATTTATTTATAATATGTTTCTTATTATTAATGTTAGTCACATTTTTACCAGTGACATAGTAGGAGGTAGAAAATGAGATCCTTTGGCACATAATATTACTTACACTTTCATTATTTTTTGAAAGAAACAAGAGGAACTTAGAGGAAAAAAACCCCAAAATCTTTAGCAGATTATGAATATAATCTGTTAATTTCACTGGTGATCATTTTTCACTTCAAATAACTCTCTGGCAATAAAATTGTTATAAAAGAAATCAAATATTTCTCTAAGGGAGCTCAAACTCAACTATTGCCAAGAGAGAGAAAGCCTTCATGGTCTTCTAATAATATCTGTCTTCTTAAAGGATTGTGAATTGCCAGTAATACACTTCCAAATAGAGGGTGTTGTTTCTTAGTATATGATGTTTAGAGAAAATATTATGTTAAATAAAGATGTAAGTGATAAGAGTTCTGGTTACTATTTCTAACTCTTAAATCATTGCAACCAAAATAGAGGTAGTTGTAGAAAATTTAGTAAAATGGTCTTTAACTATCTATGACTACTAAATTTGTGTTGTTTCTAAAGAGTAAGTGGTCAGACTTAAATTTATTTGTAAACTAAATTTATTTTATTTTTTTATTAATATATAATAGTGTACATATTTTGGGGATACATGTGAAATTTTGGTACCTAGATATAATATGTAATGACCAAATCAGGGTAATTGGAATGTCCATCGCCTCAAGCATTTTTTTTTGTGTATGTTGGAAACATTACAATTCTTCCAGTTATTTTGAAATATACATTAAATTATTGTTAACTGAAATTTCCCTACTGTACTATTAAATACTAGAACTTATTCCTTCTATTTAACTGTATTTTTCACCCATTAACCAGCCCCCTTCATCCCCCCTCCCTCCCTCTCTTCCCAGCCTCTGGCAAGTATCATTTTATTCTTTACTTCTGTAAGATCCACTTTTTTAGCTCCCACGTGTGAGTAAGAACATGCAGTATCTAAATTTAAATTTTATGCTGAAAAGAAAATATTTGCATAGCCTCTTTCATCTTATCCTGATACTTACCCAGGTGGTCTCCCCCAGGGAATATTTACCTTTCTGAGTCAGCCATCACTTCTTGCCTGCCCTTATCTTCCCTGAGATAAGTCCTTAGACAGATGCACTAAAGAGGAGAAAGTGCAGCATAGCTGGGCAAAAGGTCGTTCAGAGGCAGCAGTGGGGCCTCGATGCAAATGGATCTGGGAAGTAAGGAGGTGGAGGCTTCTCTCCTCGCTCACTCCATGAGCTAGGATAAGGGGGAGAATCTTCTTTGGAGAGACTGGCCAGGATGCCAGATCAGCTCCAGCAGAGTAGGAGAAGGCAGAGACCATGACAATGTGTGCAGAGGACCGCTAGGGTCCTGCAAGACACAGTGGGGTCGGGGGTATTAATGGCAGCATAAAAAGGAAGGCAGAGATATTAGCTGAAATCTCCTATTTTTCTTCTAGGATTCTAGCCGTTTCATAAGGATTAAGAATTGTCATTTCGGAAAACAGTGATTATGTTTTCTTCCTAATACAAGATTGAAAAAGCTATTTTCCTGCTTCTACACTTGTCATTCTTATTCTGCTTATTTTTGTTTGCAGTGTGTGCATAATTTTTCTACATGCAAAGATACTGTGAGTGTAACAAACTATTGACTTTATCATATATTTGAGTTAAACCGAGAGAATCAAAAGCAGTGTTGGTATTTGCTCAGATATGATAAATGCGCAACCATGGTGCCCACTGGGTTAAAAGAGCATTTTGCTCCTGCTTTGGCGGAATCTGCTGAATGTGTTTGACATTTGAAATATGAATAACTCAGGAGATGTTAAAGAGAATACAACAAAATAAACTTACTGAATTTCATCTATTTTTAAAATGTCATTGCTTTGTAAATAAATTACTTGACATTGCAGCATTTTTAAAAGATTAACTATGCTTTTACTTTTGCAATTTAAATTGCTTTAAAATTTTCATTCTGGATTTTTCCGTAGTTTATTTGGAGAAAGAAGTATAAAAATATATTAAAAATATTTAGTTCTAAAAGTGACGTAACAGATAAGTTTAAATATAGGGAATTGGGCACTGTGTTGGATGTCTCCATTATTAGTACATAAACAATCTGAAATAAACGTCTACTGCATTAGAAACTCAATAGGACAAAGCTGACAAAGTTGTCAGGGCTCTGCTTCAAAGGCCAGGCTGGCAAAATATTTCAGGAAGGATGTTATGTTCTAATGTAGACTTCCGGTGATGATAGCTATATGGCAATAAGGACTCGTGGACATCCTTCCCTTCCTGCCTCCCCCCACCCTAGAAATGTTAGAGGATAAGAAAGGAATAAGAGTCTGTGTTGTATATATCCCAGGCACCATATGGTATAAAAGGGCAAGATGATACCAATGAACTTTGGCTAATAAAACCAACTGACAAAATTGAGTGACTGATGGAAACAAGCATTGTTGTTTCAAAGATTTATTGATGATCCAGGGTGAGGCTTTTTATATTAGGCTCTGTCTTGATATACGACTGTTGCCTTACTTTTTGTTTAATAGACAAGTATTTGCTGAGCACCAGTATCCACCAGGCAGTGTTCTAGACACTTGTGATTCAGCGGTGAACACAGTCCCTGCACTCAGATAGCTTTCACTCTATGGGTAGGGATGCAGACAGCTAGTCAATAAACATACGCACAAATAAAGAACACAACTTCAAATTCCCCATGTTCAAGGCATTCTCTCTTCCCTGCCTGGTTTGTTTGACAGGGAGGGGCAAATAACCTCGTGCTGGCTTAGATCTGTGCTGCCTCTGAACGAATGTCCACTTCACTGCTGGAGAAAAATCTGATGAAAATCTGATCCCCTTTCATAAAGGATATATAACATATACAGCTGCGTGTGTACATTATTTATAAAACTCTTTCTCCACCTCCCTCAAGCTTTCTCGCTTTCATTTAAAGGCTCCCACCACATTTCCTTTAGCTCCATTAATGAATCATTCATTTCTCAGAAAATACTTTTTGTTTGGCAAGCACCATGTTGGAGGGGAACAGTTTTTTCATACTCTTCTAGTTTCCAAGAGGAGGGATTTTACCAAACCTTGCTTACCTCTTGCGTCCCACCTTATCCTTTCCCCCGACGCAAAGAGGGGAGGATCCGGGCATGCGTAGCTCAGACCCCGCGAGCCTTCTCTTCTCTTGACAGCTTTCCTGTTCCGTTGCAGATTTGCTAGGGCAACCTTTGCTTGGGTGGGCAAATCAGCCTAATTCAGCAGTGTGGTATCTGGAAGCTGACTTTGCTAATATACCAAAGGGACATTCTTCAGTTACGACTTTATTAGGAGCAAGACTGAATGACACTTTGCTATCTCCTGAACTCCAGTGTCTCGGTTGGTTTGGAAGCTGGCAGGTAGGAAAAGGAGTAATATTTGGTTGACGCCTTCAAATGCAAACACTGAGGACTTGCCTTGAGTCATCCTACAGTCGGTTTTAAGGTTTGAGGACCCTGCGGTACTTTAAGCCCTTCCCCTCCCCCTGCCCCCTCCCCCAAGCAGACAGGCCAGTAGTCCCATGAACACAGAGTTCTCAGTTCTTTCCAAAGGGAGAGGTCACCTGTTTTTATTTCCCACTGAGATGAGAAGTAGAATTTTATCCATTCTGGTATTCTTCAGGCAGATCTTGTCACCACCCTTTGTAAGCATTATATACCACCACTGGTCTACTAGGGTCATGAATGGCAGTGGATAATCCAAACTCACTTTGCTTTTGCTTTGGCGGGCAGATGCAGATCCCGTCAGACACTGGCAGGTGGCGAGGCTCTCCGGTGGCTCTGGGTGAACACAGACCAGTCCTTGAAATGCAGCGCTACTTTTGATGAAGCAAGTCCTTAATGCTAACCTCGTATCTGTGGAAAGTGCGATAGAAAACAGGATGTATTTCAGAAATAAATGAAAACAAAAAAGGAGTAAATTCATGTAAAAGATTTCCTCAGCAAAGCCCTGTTTGAGTCCTTAACGTGCAGCATGGTCTCTGGTGGTCTGTCTACCACACCAAAGACAAGCCTCTACCTAGATACTAAATTATGTTCAGGAAAAGTAGAGGCAATTAATTGACTAGGACTACTTAAGTAGTCACTATTAATATAACTTTTGGAATAAATTATGTTTTCTATATTCAGTCTTAAATGGAGGCCTAGAATATTGCTGTACAAAGAGGAAAGTTACCTGGTATTCTGGCTTCTATCCACTTCTTGTTGTGGATATTGCAGTTAATGATACTACTTATTTTTTTCTTTCAAGTCATTCAGGCCTGAAAACTGAGAGTAACCTTTAACTTCTTTCTGTCTTTTTCTACCCTACACCATTCTAGAAATTACCATGCTTGGTAAATCTTTGTAATTTGAATTATCATTAAGACATTTTATTTAATTTTCTAGAAACAAGGATCTATTGAGAGTTTGTGAACAGGAATAGGCATGCTATACCCTGTAAAACTCTGTTGACCACCTGTGTTTATAACAAAACAGCCAGTAGTGCCAACAGAAACAAAGATAATTTGGAAAGAGAATTTCTGTCCCAAAGTTTCCCTTCATCCTTCCAAATCCATTTCACTACAGTGCATTGCATGTCTCTTTCCATTATTTGCTTCTAATTTGATGCTGTCTTTCTCTGCAGATGTCATGCCTATCAATTTTTTTCTTCTGCATACTTTTTTTACAAACTCCCTTTATCTTGTCAAGCCATACGTCTGTGTCTTGACCTAGACTTAGTGCACTGAACTGAAATTCATTGATGGCTATATGTTCATTTTCCCTTTCCATATTCCATACCCATCCTCCAAGTTGTCTCCCTCATGAAGGAGAAGTGATTCCTCCAATTTACATATTCTATTCTGTTTTTCTAATTCTTCTTGCATTTTGCCTCCCTCTCTTTCATCTTGTCTCTTGAGGAGTCTTCTAGGAACCACAGGATCCTTTTATTAGACAGCTCATGTAAGTGGAATCATGCCGTATTTGTCTTTTTGTGACTGGCTTGTTCACTTAATGTAATGTCGTTCAAGTTTCATCTATGTTGTAACATATGACAGTGTTTCCTTCTTTTTTAAGACTGAATAATATTCCATTGTATATATGTGCCACATTTTCTGTATCCATTCATCTGTTAATGAACATTGGGTTGCTTCCTACACTTTGGCTGATATGAATAATAATGCAGTGAACATGGGTGTGCAAATATCTTTTTGAGACCCTTCTTTCAATTCTTTTGGTTATATATCCAGAAGTGGGATTGCTAGGCCAGATAATAATTTCATTTTTAATATTTTTAGGAATCTTCACACTTTTTATCATAGCAGCTGCACCATTTTGCATTGACATCAACAGGGAACAAGGGTTCCAAGAACTAATGCATTTCTTAAGATCTGTGACTTGTACCTTGTGACTAGGAACACACACATGACTGTTTTCAGGATCTGCCCCAGGCTTGCCTTTGTCATCGCCTCCAGCACACAAAAATATGCACTCCTATCCCACTAGCATGTCAGGTGTCAGAGCATGCTCTTGGAGGAACAGAGAAATGGCAGACAGTACGTCCCTGGAGCTGAGTTATGCTTTCTTGCACCAGGGAAAAGATTTGTTCTCATCTGGAGGCCCAGCACATACAGTGATGTCAGCTCAGCCAAAGAGAGGGAGTCCCTGCTGTGTGCTCTCCCCAGATGGCAGGCAAAAGAGTCACATTTTCTGTGGCTCATGTTGTAATCAGGGATCTTATCAGTTGCCTCCAGATGTGCCCAGCTGGGTCACTCTACACTCTGCCATAATCAGGCAAACATACTTACAAACTGAGATCAAGGCTTACATCACTGAAGTAAGATTATTTACAGTTTTAGGTCTGTAAGAGTTCACTAATTTTGTCATCTAACTAGTGTTCCACTGGATGGTGCATTGATCCAGGGAAATCCATGTCCAAGAATGATATTTCTAGAATTTCTTCCAGCTATGTCCAGATGGCATAATATCTATTTGACTTATGCAGAATTTTGGGCCCTGTGCTCTTCACTTCCTGGTGCCATGCCTGTGTCTATATTACACCAACCACATAGCAAAAGGGAATTAAGGTTGCAGATAGAAAGAGAGTTGCTAATCAGCTGACCGTAAAATAAGATTAGCCAGGCATGGTGGCGCATGCCTGTAGTCCCAGCTACTCGGGAGGCTGAGGCAGGAGGATCCCTTGAGCCCAGGAGTCCACGGTTGCTTGCAACTGAGTTATGATCATGCCACTGTACTCCAGCCTGGGTGACAGAGCCAGACCCTGTCTCTATAAAAAATAAATAAATAAAATAAAAGTAAAATAAGAAGATTATCTTGTATTATCTGGGTGGTCCTGATGTAATCATGTGGACCCTTACCATCTGAAGAGGAAGGCAGAAGAGTAAGTGAGAGAGATGCAAGGACAGGACAGGCAGGAGAGATAGGAAGTGTGAGGACAGGACCCACTGCTGCTGGCTTTGACGATGGAGTTGGAGGTCCATGAGCCACAGTTGCAGCTGCCTCTGGAAGCTAGGAATGGCCCTCAACTGACAGCTAGCAAGGACATGAGACCTCAGTCCTACAATGGCAAGGAACTGAATTCTGCCAACAACTTAAACAAGTAAAACACCAGATTCTCCCCTACAGCCTCCAGAAAGGAATGCAGCGCTTCTGACGCCTTGATTTTAGCCTAGTGAAAGCCGTGCAGGACCTACCACCTACAGAACTGCGAAACAGTATTTTTGTATTTTTTTAAGCTGATAAATTTGTATTGATTTGTTATAGCAGCAATGGAGAACTACTATGCTACTTCATAACATTGTTTTAGGAATTAAATGAGGCAGCGATAGCAGAACACAGAGTCTGATTGACAGTAAGTGCTCAGTCAGTTTTGTTATCACCACTGACAAAACATAACGCGGCCCAACGTACTGTGGAGAAGCCATGTACAGAGCACGGGAGTCACGGCCGTCTGTCTGCACCCGGTCTCCTGCCAGGTGGGAACAGTTCTGAAGTGGGGGGCTCAGTTCTGGCACCATGTTGTTGATAGGACATTGGCCAATGAGGGTGCAGCCTGAGGAGACCACCCGAGCCCCAGACAGACCTGGAATGGTATGGTGGGAGGAAGTGTATGTGCATAGCTTAGAACTGAGAACACAAAAGAACAGTACACGGGCATGAATTTCTCTGAAAATAAAAGAAATATTATGCTTACATTGCTCCAAAGAGTTGAATTGAATGAATCAGCAAAAACAACAGAAAGGTAAATTTGCACTTGATGTAAAAGATAACATCCTTGCATTTGGATCATTTCACAAACTGAGTGGACTGTCTGGCAAGCCAGCGAGGACCCAGTCCCTGGGAGGGTTTGGACAGACTCAGGATGCAAGAACACGACAAGGGGCCTTTGCCAGGGTGGCTGTGCTTGAGCTTCCACTGCCCTGTTCCTGCAACCCCCATCCTGACACCACAGGCGTGCTTGGGCAAAACTGCACAGCATCCACAGAAAAAAGGTGTCTCCAAGCACACGCTAACAGATGTCATTAACATGATACAAAAGTGTTGATAGTTTTACTCTTTGGGCTTGATTAACTGACCACATACATCTCTGTCCAGGCTGGGTTATTAATCCTTTCTACAGAGAAATAATATTCACATAGGTGCATTCATGCGTGAAGGTGAGGCTGTGGGTCAGGGGGTGTGTGAGGACAGGTGGGCATCAGTGGAGGAGTCTTGCCTTTAGGATCAATTAATACAAGCAAGAGAAATAAACCTTTGTGGACGTGGAAATGGAGTACCCTCCTTTCGTCTCAACAAAGTATTTTAGCTCTGAGTCAAAGGTCTCAAAAACTGATATATTTTCTAATGAAGTTATTATTATATTTATTGTGCTTATTAAAGTCCAGCAGGCTTCACATTTGTGTCACTAAAGCTAACACATACAATCCTCTTTCTAAGAACATTGAGATTTCTGCTGCTTTGAATAAATAAACTGTAATACTTTACCACATTTGGTCAGAGTTTGTTGCAATTGGATAGCTGTATTTCTTAGAATCTAAAATGCCTTGATGTTGACACTTTATTGATATTACCAGAAACCTCAACAGAATGTTTGCACGAAAGTGCATCACCTTTGCTACTTAGCTGACAGTGACCATGCAATCGATTGTAAGAAACATCTCAGTTTTAGAAAAGCTAAAACATAAAATAGGTCATTCCTTGGTGGTGAAGTAAAGCTCTCATTAACATAAGAATGTGAACTAATAAATGTAGGATTTTTTATTCAGAAGGAATGAAATACTTAATCACCATTTACAATCTCCAATGAAATAACTAATTCAGGTAAACATCAATAAAAGATGTTAAAACTATTAGTGATGGCTGTTGAACAAAATATTGGCAAGGATCCCAGTGTAAGCTTCCATATAATTACACAGGGGAAATATACCTTCACAGTGGTTCCCTCTGGTGACCACCAGTTTAAGACAGTGGTCCAACTCAGCTTTAAGAAGAATGGGTCAACATAAAGGTATATATTTCTTGACAATTCACTATGGAGTACCCAGCATCATTTATGACATATTCTTACCAAGATCAGATTACAGGAAATAAAGAAATAAAGTAACAAAGTATACTAGAAGGAAACATTTACAAAAATTTAGAATGGGGGATGTTCTGTAAGTCAGAGACCCTGGTCTCTTCACAGTCGTCATCATGAAAACAGAAAGGGGATGTTTTATTTTTTTAATTATTTTTTTAAATTGACACATAATTGTACAATTTATGGAGTACAATGTTCATGTTTCAATACATGAACACATTGTGTAATGATTAAATCAGTGTCATGAATGTGTTTGTCACTTCAAACATTTATCCTTTTTTTGTAGTGAGAACATTTGAAATCCTCTTTTCTAGCTATTTTGAAATATGCAATATATTATTGCTAACTACAGTCACCCTATTGTGCTCTTCCCTTTCCCCCCTCCTCCCTCCCTTCCCCAGTCTCTGGTAGCCACTGTTCTGTTCTCTATTTCTGTGAGAGCAACTTTTTAGATTCCACATATGAGTGAGATCATGTGGTACTTGTCTTTCTCTGTCTGACTTATATTACTTAATGTAATATCCTCCAAGTTCATTTATGCTGTCACAAATGACAAAATTTCTTTTTCTTTCCTTCCTTCCTTCCTTCCTCCCTCCCTCCCTCCTTCCCTCTTTCTTTCTTTCTTTCTTTCCATTCTGTTGCCCAGGCTACGATGCAGTGGTGTGATCACAGCTCACTGCAACCTCAAACTCCTGGGCTCAAGCAATCCTCCTGGCTCAGCCTCCCACATAGCTGGGACTACAGGTGTGTGCCAACACGCCTGGATAATTTTATTTTATTTTGTTGTAGAGATGGGGGTCTCTCTATGTTGCCCAGGCTGGTCTCAAACTCTTGGGCTCAAGCAACCCTCCCACCTTGGCGTTCCAAAGTACTTGGTTAAAGGCATGAGCTGGCCAGGATTTTATTCTTTTTATGGCTGAATAGTATTCTATTTTTTGTGAATATATAACACAAGTCTGTTATAAATTCACCTATTAAGGAACACTTAAGTTGATTCCGTATCTTGGGCTATTGTGAACAGTGCTGCAAATAAACATGACAGTGCAGATATTTTTTTGACATACTGATTTCATTTCCTTTGGATATATACTTAGCAGTGGGATTCCTGCGTCATATGGGAGTTCCACTTTTTGAGAAACCTTCCTTTTTGAGGAAACTCTATATGGTTTTTCATGATGGCTGTACAGAATATTTTAAGTTAAAAGGAAATAATCAAATGTAATGCAGAGGCATTGATTGGGCTATGATTTTTAAAAATCGTCCCTAAAAGCTATTTTGGAATTATTAGGGAAATTAGATATGGGCTGGATATTAGATACCTTAGACAATCATTAATTTTATTTTGTGTGAAAATGGTATTAACATTAATAAAAGAGAAATGTTCTTATTTTGGGGAAATGCATGCTAATGTGTTTAAGACTGAAATGTCATGACTGCAATTCAGTTTCAACTAATTTAGCCAAGATAATAATAGCAATGATATACATCTGTAGATAAATCAAGCAAATACTGCAAAACATTAACAATTGTTGAATCACGAGTAAGTATACAGGTGTTTATTTTACGATTCTTTCAAATTTTCAACTTCGAAAAGTTTTATAATACGAAGTTGGGAAAAAAGTGAATATTCAGATGATGACTATTTGTTGATTCAAAAACACCTATGAATCAATAAGCAACTTTGTAATGTTCAAGAAGATCCTGCCCAAAAGGGACGTGATGGATAAAGTCATCTACTTAAGCAATATTAAGTCATTGAGCCAAGGGTATCTAGACACCTTCTCCTTCATGGCATCCCAGGAGAAAGAAGCAGGTGAGTGTAAGGACCCATTCTGACATGACAGCTCCTCCTGCATCTCCGCTCAGCTGCGGAGGTCCCCACCTGGTGTCGCCTCCCAGGTAAGAGGAATCTATGGGAAGCTGGTCCTGCTCTGGAGACTAAAATGTGAGTATGGGGTAGAGCATTATAGAATGGCTTCATGTTGGAAATGGCTGAGCTGCTAAGACAACCACCTCTTAGGACAGAGCTCAAGACTCCTGGTTCAGAGAAGAGATGGGACCCTATGTAGTCAACTTTGGATCAGGAGAAACAATAATTCCTGTATCCCCTCTTGGCCAGGTAAGTCAGGAGGAGAAGCCAACCCAGACCTACAGGAGTCTTTTTGTCAAGACACGATGAGGGGATGACCACTAGTTAAATATTAATATATTCATTTTTGATCTTACACTCAGTAAAGCATCCAATGAACTAAGAATAGATAGTTATAAACTAATATAACTATAATTACTCATAAAATAATATAACTGCAGTGGTAGAACTATGTGCAGTGTATAATGTGAACAGTGAAGAGGGTCCCTAACTCACACTTTGGATCAT
>CAUYRB010068993.1:0-38559 GCA_963574695.1 Propithecus perrieri
CCAGCGGGTGGCACAGACCATCCCAGCCTGCGTGGTTCCAGGTCCGATCCTTGACGTGACGATGGCGTGACAGCGAGACACATTCAGTAGAAACTCACTGCCAGCACCACACAACCACCCTGGACTTCACTTCCAGTGCCGTACTCGGTACATCACACGCGACAGCCAGCACATCCGGTGAAGCAGGCTTTGCGTAGACGACTTTGGCCGGCTGCAGGCAGTGGGAGTGTTCTGAGCACATCCGAGGTAGGCCAGGCCAAGCCATGGTGTGCCGTACGTTAGATGCAGGCAACGCATTTTCCAAGTAGACAGTATTTTCAACTTGCGATGGGTTTGTCAGGAAGTAGCCCCACCGTAAGTCCAGGAGCACCTGTCTTCGTATTCTCCTGTCAAAGAGGCAAAGGCCGGGAAGAGCAGCGTCAGCGCGGTCAGAGAGCCAAGCTCCTCTGCAGCGCGCTACAACGCTCACCAGGGGCTCTGCCCTGACCCTGCCACCACCTTCTGTGCTCTCTGCCACCGCGGAGAGGGTCTGACCAGCCCGTGCTGGTGAGCTGCGCTCCGACGGCCCCTTCTCTGATCCTCCCAGGGAGAAGGTCAGGCAGCAGGACAGGCCGGTGACCACGTTCAGAGGACCCGGGGATCGCTTCCTGCTCTCTAGAGAGGATTTCCGATGGCGCAGCCCCTCGGGACGCCCACCCGGCAGGAGCAGAAAGAGGAGCTCGCCAGGCACGGACACACCAGGAGCCTGAGCACTGTCCCTCGGCAGGGCCTGCGCCACGGCTTGGCAGCGATAAAACACTCGCTTATCGTCAAAGTCCCGCGCGGCGCAGGGTTTCCAAGTAGCCACCTGGGAGGAGCCTGCAGAATCCTGGGGACCACAGAAGCTCCTCTGTCCAGAATACGCTGAACACTGTAGGCTTCTGACTCGAGAATGCAAGGGGGGTGGTGTGTGCTCGCGGCTGCAGGGGACCAGAGGGGCCCCAAGTCCTGGCGCGCTCCTGGCTGGGTCCATCCACCAGGTGACCCACCGGCACCCAGATCGTGACCAGTGGAGCAAGCTTAGGCTCTGCTGCCCTGACCACTCGGCCACCCTTGTGGAGCCGGCTTGAGGACTGTCACTGAGCCGAACATGGGTGCCCGATTCTGGGGTTCCCTCTGCACATGTGGCCATCGTGGCCTCCCCTCCAGCCCTGTTCCTGTCCCTCTGGAGAGCCATCAGGCATGCTCTGTGAATGTGAGAAATGATGCAGGTCGTGCTCTCTGACCTTCTGGCTGCCCTAGGCGAATTCCTGGTGGAAAGCTGGGCCGTCCCCAGCTTTTCCGACCCCACAGGGTCAGAGGCAGACACGGAGCCATCTCCACAGCATGGCAGCCCCGTGGAATTCAACAGGTGTGACAGGAGCATGATGGCATCGAGGGAGAAATTCTAGAGCTGCCGCACAGAAGTTATGTAGTGTGCGAGAGACGCCGTTGTCTCCGCTGGAAGCTGCTTTTGCTACGCGGCAGATGGCTTGGGTGAGACCATTTAAACCAGACAGGGAGTCTTCTCTCCCACAGCTGGTCTGCTCCAGGGCTGGGCAGCAGCTGTGACGTCCAAAGTGTCTCAGGCTCCCTCAGTCTTCTGCTGGGTCACCCTAAGAGACATTCTCACCCTCATGGCACAGGTGGGCACCTACCTCCCCTCGGTGCTGAACCTTGGAAACCCCCACATCAGGAAGGAAGAGAGGGAGGTTGGGCCAAGGGCAGGTGCCAGCCTCTGACCCCCTTTGGAGGAGCTCCCCATTTCCCCCAACTGTCTCCTGCCACGAAGTTGCAAGACCAGAAATGTCCTGGGGCCACCCTTTGGCAAGGCTTGCTGGGAAAGGTAGTTGTTTCGCTGAGTCAATTGCTGCTCACAATAAGATCGGAGTTCTGTTAAGCAAAGAAGAGGATGGTAGACACAGTCTGCCTCTCGGGTAAACACGAATGTGCACACACACACACACACCACCTGGAATCAACTCAGCTGTCCAGATTAGAATTCTGACAAACCCACAGTTGTGCAAATTGTGCATCTGGTCTTCAAATGAATCTATTGCCCTCAGTTTATTTCAAAATGCTAAACTTGATGATCATGTGCCAGTTTCAGCCGTGTCACAAATCTAACCTCTCAGTGCTTGGGAAGATCAGAGGAAACGGTTTAGTCAAGGGTCCACACGTTATTCTTTAGAGCTTTAAGAGCAACCCTCAAAGTAAACGTGAAAAGTAAAAGTTCCCAATGGGAATCTGGTTTTAGAGTGACGACAACATGGTAGAGTGAGGAGCCGCAGGTCTCAGCGGGAGCAGAGCTGGGTTCCAGTCCCAGGCCTGCCACTTCCTCACTCGGTAGCCCCGTCTGAGTGTCGGTCTCTGTGCCTGTAAAGCGTGGAGAGCGGTTGTACGTAAAGGCTCAGCTAATGTAAATAGTATTTGTTAATGCCATTGGCAAATTCTGTCTTCTGCCCTTGATTAATTAGTTTAATCAATTGGAAAAATCAAAGCATAGCACTTCACCCTGCAGCAGGGGTGTCTGTGAAAGAAGCTGTCTATGAAAGAAGGGGTATGTTTTAAGGGCTCTGGATGCAGACTATTTAGCCACAATCCTAGCAGTATAATTTGGGGGGTTGTATTTTATCGTTAAGAAGCAGGGATAATTATTTCTCAAGGTGAAAATGGTCAATGTTTCATCTTGCCAGGAACTACTGTGGAGAAACTGTTGGGAAAGCAATTCCATTCTGTTCTCCCTCCCTGGCCACAGACAGGCCACCCTGTGTTGGATTAACACCCCAGCCTCCGCGCAGGCCCGGCTGGGCTGGAGAGGCTGCACTTGCATCCCCAGGGCTGCTGTCTGGGACAAGGCGCCCAGAAGCCATCAGAGCCATTTCCTGGCCTGGACTCTGAGCCAAGTAGAAGGAGGAAGAGGGAGGAGAAAACAAAACCTGGCCCAAAGGCTTTGTCACTTTCAAAGTTGCCCAAATCTTGTTAGCTCTCATCTTGGGACCTAATGACATCTCACAATTTGGAATCTGACTCATAACCACTCCGACTCAGAACCTTCATCTAAAAAAGTTAAATAAAACAAATAAATAAAAAGTAAAAACAAACCCATTCTTCACTTTCAAAACAGCTTAAGAAAAAAAACCTGGGGGTGGTTTTGGATACAGAGTCCCAGCTTCTAGGAGCACAGAGTGTCTCATGTTTCCCAAGCTTCCCTTCCTCACAGGGGACCCTGGGACCAGGCTCTGTTCCCATCCAGCCAGTGTTTCCTCGCTTCTCCGGGAGGGGCCTCTCAGCACATGCCAAGTCCTGCAGGAGGAGCGAGGGCAGTGGCCTCCTCACACTGCAGTACGGCTCAGGGACAAGGGACACCCGCCGAGAAACCCATTTATTTTTATAGGATCACTTCCTTACTCCCCAAATGATAACTGTTTGGATTACTTATTATGAAACTGGAGGGGGAGTAACCTCAAATCTAATTTGGTTTTCACTATTTGCACCGCTATTTGTGTATCTGTCATTCATTAGTGAGCTTGGAAAATTATAGAAGAAGAACCTGGCCGTTCATTCGTGCTGTGTTTGGAAGTTCCAGCGTGCTGCTTCTCCGCGCAGTCCTGCGTGCTCAGCTATTTGCGTTATTGAAGTATAAAGGGCCCCTAAGACTTCTGTTTCTCTACAAATACTCTCAAATGCAGAGGGGAAAGTCCCTAAGTTGAACACACGGGAAATCATTCTGTGAACGTGGCTGAGCCATTTAGCGCACGCAGCGGGCTGGCCTCTGTGGGCGGCGGGGCGCCTGTGCGCCGACCAGGGACTGCCCGGACACTGGCCCGAGACGCACGGAGCTCCTGATCTGAGGAGGCTGAGGGAGCAGGGACGTTGACGTGGCCAGAGGCCGTGCATTGGTTCACCCACCACGAGGCGCTGAGTAGGCTCAGAGGGGAGAGGGAGAGCGGGGAGGGGGGCGGGCAGAGGCTCGCGTGGGCACAGGATGGGGAGATGACGACAGGCGGCAGAGAACCCAGCACAGGCTTGCACAGCTCCCAGGTTGAGGTTGCAAGCCCACCGTCCCCAGGGCGGTCTCCTGCGTCCGCCACTGCTGCCCTGGCTCCTGCTCTCGCGCAGTCCTGTTCCCTCAGGAAGGCGAGAGTGCTGGTCACCCTCACATTCCCTGCCCCAGGCTGCACCACCACCTCTCTCTGCCAGCGCCAGCGGCGACCCTTTCTAGAATGTCTTGCAGCATCGTGGATCCTGTTCCTCCTTCACTTCTTTCTACCCAACCCAAGTGGGCATTTCTTCAAATGATGTCTGAATTTTCCTGTTTCTCTCCATCCCTGCAGCCTCCGGCTGGGTGAGGGCCTCGTTTCCTCACGCCTAGAAGGCAGCCCAGCACGGTGGAAGAAGCCCCGGCTCTGGATGTGGCCTGACCCTGTGTTCGCCCCTTGTTCCCTTGTAAGCTTCATCGAGAAGCTCAAATCTTTGAGCTTGTTTAGTCGTCTGAAAAATCCAGTGACAAGAATTCCAGCTTTGCAGGGTTACACAGAACGATGCAGCATTTGCAGAAGTACCTTGCATGGCAGTGTGAGCTGCCTTCCTGAACGCCGCCCTGGTTAGACCCGGTCGCGGTGCGACCGTCCACAGGGGATGCCTTCTCACCAGGCCCACACGCTTCTCCTGGTGGCCTCTTCCCACCCAGCATGGAGGTCTCACAGGGCCCAGCTCCTAACAGAAACTGCTCAGGTGGGGACCAGCAGACCTCAGACTCCACAGGGACCCAAACCTGGCTTCTCTTGTATCACCCCCTCCCCTCCCAAACCGACTGGTCAGTGTAACCTTTTCTAAGAAGACTTTGCTGTCTCCTCTGCACACACTGATCTCCCCCTTTGCAGGTAACCTTTTTAAACGTGCATTTGCATAGCAGAAACTATGTGTCAGGCTCCATTCTGCTTTTGAAAAGAATAATTATGATTGTCATTGTTCCCACTTTATAGGTGGGAACACAAAGGTACAGAGAGTGCCTTTCAAAGTCCTGCAGGGAGCAGGCGGCAGAGCCAGTGTCGGCCTACACAGCCCGGGATGCTCTCAGAGCTCGACATTTAATTCTGCCTTAGCTTTGTAGGTGAGCTCCTCGCAGGAGGAAACATCCTCCTACATTTCGCTGGTTAGACCTACTGTGCACAGCGGTTATAGCCATCTGGTAGGTCTCTCTGTGTGCTGGGCATGGGCAGGTGTTATTACCAGCCCAACTACGGAGAATGGCATGAGCCCATTCTGTGCTTCCCTGTGCCATGGCAATTCATGATGCGGATATTGCAACGACGTAGGTTAGGGCCAGGGGCTCCACAGAGGGAGCCAGAGCTCTTTGGAGGTTGGCGCCAGCCCTTCGAGTGTGACAGGCTCTCTCTGGGCCGGAAGGACCCTCATTTCAGATGCTGCTGATGGTAAACTCAGTATTTCCCCAGTCAGTCTTTGCAAAACAAGTTTGTGTGCTGTGTTTTTTAAAGCAAAATGGAGACAGGATGGCTTTTGTATTGTGGTATATACATGTGTCCTGTGTAATACTCTTTCAGTTGTGGACCACTGGTGGGACCCGGCTGTGACTTACACAGTCCTGCAGCTGCAAGAGCGCAGGAATACGTCAGGGGAAAGAGAGCTCCTTGTTCTTCCACGAGCGTTTTACCCATGCTTTGAATATTTGGAATTCAATACTTAATTAAAAGTTACCATTTGGGCAATCCTAAAGATAGAAAATCAAACACATGCAGAAACTGCAATAGTCACATGTTGATCTCATTTTAAGTACAAAGTATTGGTGCTATTCTTACAATTTTTTTTCTGAACACTCCTTGAATGTGAACACGGTCTCAATCTTGAGAATTGCAGGGAACAGAATGAGCCCTGGAGGAGGAATCGCTGACCCAGGTCTATCCTGACTTTCCTTCAAAGTTCACATTTGGAGGAAGCATCTGAACTTCTCCGGACTGTGTCCATCGTCAATGAAGTGGGCATGTAGGCAAAAAAAATTGTTCTTCCTGCATATAGAACCACTGTCACCAACCACGAAACTTTGGGCATATAGAAACACTTTAATTCCTCACTCTTCCTCCACTCCCAGTTCCTCCTCCGCTAGGGCAGGCCAGCAAACAGTCCATACCACCCAACAAAGACCCTGAGACCCACTAAGAATGGAGATTTAATTTAGTGAAGGTTTAGTACTTCCCAAATGTTTGTGAAGAAAGACAAAAAGTAAAATAAAGCTGAGAAATACAAGGTCAGCAAGGATACAAGAAAAGAAAGTAAAACCTCAGTGGCCCAACGCCTATGTTCCAACTCTTCCCAAGCGTCCGAAATATTCTCAAGCCCGGAAGAAAGGCCCCCGGAAGGTCTAAACAGGCTTCCTACCTCTTGCAGACTCACACACAAGGCACCCCTTGCTGTGCGCCACTGAGGTGTTAGCAGCAGGCCAGAGGGAGAGTGGGAGGGTGCCTAAGGCCCAGGCCCCAGCCCACGGGTGAGGTCTCTTTCCCACATCGTCTCCAACGAAAACACAGCAGGGTGAAATTGATGTAGACAATGACAACCTGGGACAGAAGGAAACTGATGAATTACGTCCAGGAAACTATGCATAAGACGGCAGGAAATTGGATGGTATATTTCAAAAGGATTGTCACCCAAAACAGTGTTCAAATTCAAACGCTTCTATAGAAAGGGTTAAAATCTCTACCATCCAAAACAATCACTTTCCTGGAAGAGTTCACTCCCTATGATTTTGGATAACTGGCATTTTATTTAGCAACTCCTCCCTTTTTTCTACCATGAGGAAACCTGAAAAATTCTAAATATGATTTTCCTTTGTACCTGGAAACCTGCTTACCGTTCCTCAGATTTTTCAAAACCGATTTAGGTTCAGGTCCCCAAAATAGGCTAGAAACGGTGTTTATTGCGTGCGTCCCGTGAGCCTGGCCCGCGCTCACAGTTTATGGGACTCTCATTCGGCACTCAGAGCTGCTCCGTGGGGCGGGCGCTGGTGTCGCTCCCAGGGGATGAATGAGGAAACTGAGGCTTGAAGAGGATAACTAAGTGATCCAAAGCCAAACGAGCACAAGTCAGCATCCACAGTCCCTCTGGCTCCCGACCCCCGCGTCCGCTGCCAGACAAAGGTGCGTGGAGGAAGCCAGGGCCCAGGCTGAGAGGCCGAAGGGCAGACGGGGTGCTCCCGGCAGCACCCGCGCCCGCTTGGCAGTGCAGACCCCGAGCCTGGTTCCAGCAACAGCTTTGGGGCCCCTCAGCAAGGGACGGTGAGTGCAGAAGAGAGGACCCCTCTCGCTGGGTTTCGAAATGGGAGAAGAGCAGAGCAGCAAAAGACACCCACCCGCTCCTCACCACCATCCGGCTTATCTCCGCAGGGCTCCCGCGGAGTCAGGTAGAAAGGCTGCGGATGCTCTGACAGCCTCCAGAAGCGTCGCCAGCCAAACCCAGGCCGGAAGCTCCGTGCGTGGAGGCCGCGTGGAAACCGCGGTGAACGCAGCGCTGGGTTTTCAACCAAGAGCCGTTTGGGGCGCAGAAGCCTCCGCGTTTGGGCCGGTGTCTGTCAGAGACCCCCAAAGGGGCTCAGCAGCCACTGCGCACCTGCAGGCCCGGCACCACCCCTGCCCTTGAGGGGAGGAGACACGGAAGGCTCAGGGACGTCGCAAACGCGACGCACGGCCACCCGGGACGCCTCTGAGCACAGGCCGGACGCGGCCGGAAGCCGGCTCCTGCAGGAATTCCGGTTGGGGCTTTCGGCCGCTTCTAGTTTTTGTCTGTATTGGGAAAGAGGGTGGAAAGGAGAGGGAAGGAGTTGAACGAGGGGCTAGAAAGGCTGCTTTTCTGTCATGTCTCACCACGGGAGCGCCTAAACTCACGTCTGCCCCTGCCCGGGGTCCTCCGGGAGCCCCGGCGCCTCAGGGCCCAGCGCGGCCTCGGGTCCTTCCGGCCCCCTCCGTCCCGGGCACGGCTGCTCGCCGTCATTTCCGCCTCCTGATCCGAGCGAGACGCGCGGAGCCGCTGACACTGGTAAGCCTTCCTTGAACTGGGGCACAAGCCGCGGCCGGGTCACCGAGCAGCGAAGCCGGCCAGGCCCAGGCGCGGAGCGCAGCAACGCGAACGCCGCGGAATCCCTCCCGAAGAGGCGGGCGGCTCCACAGCCCCCTCCGGCTTCAGGCAGGCGAGACAGTGTGGAGACAAGGGCGCCGGCCCCCAGCGCTCTGTGTCACGCAGGCCCGGCAGGGAGGGCTTCCCCCTTCAGTGCACCGGTAGAATTGCCATGGCTGGCGTCGCGCTGGTCCTTGGGCACTGCTCAGCCACTCCCCCCTGGCAGGGCCTTTCTCAGGGTGGACCGCCGAAGTGGCGTGGCCTCAGCCTCCCCAGCTGAAGCGGAGCCAACTTCAGACACGCACCAGCCTGGCAGGAAAGGGCCGTGGCTGGTCTGAGCACACAGGATGCCATCGGTCCTCACCGTCGGTTTCTCATGACGTGTTCTTACAATCTGACAGCGATCCGCCCTACTGGCAAAAGAGATTTGACGTGGCCCAACAAATTTTCAGCAAACACACTAGTCAGAGAGGGAGCAAGCTTGTTCTTCAGCACTCCAGAAAGAAAACCAGGAACACTGAGAAGAAGTACCAAGGTTCTGATTCAATATTTTTTTTCAGAAATTCTAATGTTTATAATTTTTAGCTGCTTGAAAAGAGAACGTGTTGTCTTGGCAGAGAGAACACTTCATTTCTCCAGAAGCATTCAACAAAAAAGTGGCTTGCTTTGTTACAAAGATTAATCCAGTAATTCTACCAATGTCCCTTGAGGTCTGCGCAGGGGAGTGTGGGGCTGCCACCTAACCAGCGCTGGAGGCGGGGGGCCCTGAGCGACATGCGGCGCTAGCCCCAGGGGGCTGGGGCTAGAGGAGGAGCTGGCAAAACTGTTCTTAAGTTTCCTTCCAGTTTACGTCCCACAGTTTGGAGTTGACCACGCTGGTGAGGAGCATGGTTACCCCATCTGATGCCCGTGCAGTGGTGACATTGAGCCCCTGCCTCTACTTTTCTCTCTGTCAGCCTGACCGTCAGCTGTGGCTTTTCCAGTAAAAGGCAACTGGATGCCTAAGAGTGTATCTCGATGTAAGCCACACCGCTCACCTGGAGTCTACCCGAGATGGATCTGTTTCCCACCTCTGCGTTGTGTGCATGGTTGAGGCCTTCAGCCAAACCCCAGGGAGTCCCCAGAAGTCGCTTGCTTATATCCTCCTGCCCTCTGCTCCAGCGAGTTCGAACCGTGGAGTGATCAGCTTGCTATGGGATGCAGGCCTCTTCTTTAATTATTGCCCACCAAGAAAGAAGACAAAGATATGTCCAGGAGAGGCAAGAAGGAAGTCCTACCACGTGTCAGGCGATGCCGTAGAGCTCCGTGTGGGACAGTCGTGTTCCTGAAGGCCTGCGCCCTGGCTGCAGCCCTCTGCGGGCACTGGCCCTTCCCTCCCCTCCTCCCCTTGCCTCTTCCCCCTGGCAGAGTCCTGTTACGCCCAGTGCAGAGCCCTGCAGCTGTCTCATGTCACCTTTACTCAGCAGCAAGCAAGGACCTACCAGGTGCCGGATGAGAACAAGGAGAAAAGCCACACACAGGAGGGCATGGGGTTGCCAGGGCTGGGTTGCTGTTTTATTTAAGGTGGTCCTGGAAGGCTTCTTGGCTAAGGGGACATCTCAACAAAGACCAGAAAGAATGCAGTTATCTGGAGAAGAGCGTTCCACACGGAGGGGAGGGCACGTGCGAAACACAGAGGCAGGGACAGCAGCAGCAGCAGCTCAGGACAGGGCAGCGTGGCTGGACAGGGAGGGACGAGCAGGTGATGGGAGCCGAGGGCTGAGAGGCAGGAACAGGCCACTCGGAGACATGGGCTTGAGCCTGAGCCGAGCCAGCAGGAGGCCGGGAGCTGGGAAGCCGAGCAGGACGTGCTGAAGAGCCTCTGTCAGTGCCCGAGGACCTGGTGTGAGCCAGCAGGGAGAGGAAAGCAGCAGGGTCCTTGCCGGGAGGCCAGGGGAGGCAAGCACCAGGCAGAGCGGGCGGCGGTGAGGAGGCCTGGTTTCCGCGTGTGCCTTGAAGGCGAAGCCCATCCGGTTTGTGCCGTGCGAGAGCAGAGATGAGTCAGGCACGACTTCCGTGTCAGGCGGCCAGGGCAGCAGCCACCCTCCTGCAGGCAGTCACCAAGGTAGTTCTGAACAAAGACAGCCCCTCCTCAGGACGAGAGCGGTCCCCACCACGTATCTGGGTCCGCAGCTCTCTCCTTCCCTGAGCAGGCAGAGGGAGTTGACCCGTCCTCTGGCAGGAAGACACTCAGAGGGAACTTTTCCTAGAATTGTAACAGAGCTGCTAAGAATGCGGGCAACTCTGCAGGGCACATGCTGGAAGTCAAGCCTACTAATAGGCTCCCGCGGGCTGCTGCCATGGCCGCCGGCCTCGCCCAGCAGCGACCGCGGGACGAGACAGAGCTTCGGTCCTCCCAAGAGGGGCAAGAAAAGAAAACCATTTCATACACTTGCCTTACCAATGCAAAGAAAGAGTCAATAATCCTTTCCCTTCTCCCACCTATGGCTGAACAGAGCTGTGAGCTAGTGTGTGGATATTTTAACACACACGAACTGAGAGTTTATGGAGCAAAGCTGTGGAGTTAGGTGCTTTCTGCCCCAGTTGTGCCTGTGCATGAAGAGCACAAACGAGTGCGTCGGGTCCCTTCGACACGCGTGCCGGCACCTGGCGTGTGCAGCACTGCAGGAGCCGTGCTCACCCGGGGCACATGTGTGAACCCGGCTGTGCCTGTTGCCAGCTGACCTTGGACAGGAGGACCCATTCTTGCTGAGCTCAGTTGTCTCATCAGTAAAATGGGCATATGCTACTTCCATCAGTGTTGTGGGGATCTAATGGGATGACATCAAAAGTGACTGGCCCCTAGTGAGGTGCTGCAAATGTGAGTTTGCCTTCCCGGTTGCTAATGAAAGAGGAAAACAAAGAGCTCCAGCCCAGGGAGCTGCGCAGAGCCTGGGACTGCAGAGGAAACGCTGCAGCAGGCATCGTTTCCAAATCGTGCCCCCGGACACTGATCGCAGACTGAGCGTGGTTGCCAGGAACGGTGCCACGTTTCTGTCTCCCACCAGAGTCCTCCGTGCCAACGCAGGATTGCAGAAATTCTGTTTGTAATCGTCCAGTGTACAAGGAGCAGGAACTGCCTTTTGCTTTTTCCCTTCATCTTGCAGCCTTGTCCTGCTTTCTCCAGAAAGGGAGGACCCCCGCTACTCAAGGGCATTCTTGGGATGCCAAGACTCAGGAAACCACGGGGTCGCCCGTCTCCCGGTTCCACCTGCGCTTCGCACGAAACCAGAAACCCCTCAACTGGAAACAGAGTGTGTGACCGAATCCATGCTTTGGGGTTTCTCTAACCTCTTGGAACAGATTCCAGAGGAATCTAAGTATCATTGTAAAATTCACCAAGTCCCAAGCCCACTGAGCGAGCAACAGATGAGGGAAATGGTTCCACATCCCGTGGAGAGGAAATGAACAGACCGGGGAGGAGGAATGTGCCGCGCGGTGTGAAGCGCCGTTTGGATTCCTGACGCTGAGCTCCTGCCACGTTTCTGCGGGGCCGCCAGCTCGCGCAGACAGCAAGGACCCTCTGCGCGCAGGCGGGAGCCGGGGCCCTCGCAGCTGTGGGAACGTGGACAGGAAGCAGGGGACCCTGGAGGAGAGAGTGGGAGGACATCCTGTGGGGACAGATAAAAAATAACAGCCAGGCTGTGGGAACCTCTTCCGAGCAAACACGTGAGCTCAGGAATTTCCTGAGCCAGAGATCTGACTCGGTTATTTGTCGTCTCTGTTTATTTGTTTTCCAGGAGAGTTTGCATAATTTTGACAAAGGAAAGAAGATATAAAGCAACCATGTGCACCGGCCCTTTCCAGCTTTTGCTCGCAGAGCAGGCTCCCAGCGCTCCTGGGCAGAGGGACGGGGGTGTCAGTGGGACTGGCCGGGGCAGCAGGCTGGGCGGGCACTGCAGCCCGCAAGGATGTGGGCACGGGGGTGACGGGCCCCTCGGGCACAGGCGATGGCAGAGGAAACTGGCTGCCAGGCACGAGGCGCCTGAGCTGCTCCCCTCTGGCGAGGGCGTGCGGAGCAGAAGCAATCCGTCTCCTCCACAGGCCTTCCCCGAGCCCGAGCCCGGTGCTCCTCAGAATTCCCAAGAAAACTGCTCTGTACTTTTTATCAAGACTCATCATTCACCCATCTCACCCTGCATGTGACGATTGTGAGTGACGAGGCACAGGCTGGCGCGGACTACGCTTTCTGTGCTTTTAGTAGCAGAGACTTACTTTCCAGTCTTTTAAGGTCATGACCAAAACAATGTTTTTGAACTCACTCTTCCAGCATTTGCCCTGACACAGGTTTGGACCAGGTGAAGGGGGGCCGGCTCCTGGCCCTCGTCCTCACCCTGGTCCTGCCCTGCGGCCACACAGGCTGTGTCTGACGTGCGAAGCTGACAAACTGCGTCCCCAGCACGTCCCACCCACCTCACAGCCCACATGCCGAGTGTCTGGCTTGGTGTTCACATGGAGTGCAGTCACTACTCCTTCCTTAAAGGGCACATGCTTCCTTGGGGAGCAGGTTTGCTCTCTGCTCACTGGGCATTGCCACCGAGAAGCCCTCGGCCTCACCACGCCCACCTGCACGGGGCCAGGTGTCCCGGGCTGCCTCCTGCAGGCCCACAGCTGCACAGAGAGCGCTGCACTGGGCAGCTTCATTGCCATTCCATCTAGATATTCCGCCTTTTTTTATTGTTTTTAAATAAATTCTCCCTTACTTCCATCACTACATTGCACCCTTCTCTTCTTTCCTTTTCTTCCTTCCTCCCTCCTGGTCTTCCTTCCTTTCCTTTGAGGCCATGGAACCCTCGGAGGACATGGCAAGGCCCAGCCCCCACAGCACGGCTTTCTCCCCACTGGCTTTCGGCAAACGCCCCAAGCGTCTGTCCTGGCCCCGCTGCGCCCATCTGTCTGCTGTGTGCTCACAGATCCTGCCGCCCTCGCTGCCAGGGGCTAGCGCAGGCCACCTGACACATTCTGCTGGACGTGGATGTACACCTGCAAGACCGCACAGCAAAGGGACAGAGGTGGAGGACAGGGCAAGGGGCTTCCCAGAAAACACAGAATCACAAAGGAAAAGAGTTTAAAAGACGCCAGGATTTGGTGCTAAAGATCCCAACACACCTTCTGATTTCCCCGACGGAAATATTCTGAAAGTATTAATAGAATGCAGATGCTGGAGAATGCGACAGAATCCTGCTGAACAAATAACCCTGTTGGGAGGTCGTTTCCAGTCTCCAGGGACATTCCACAGAGGGCCCAGCTGATTGTCTCATATTGAAACAGCATGTCCCAGGCACATTCCAGCCCGAAGAAAGCGGAACAGGGCTCCTCCAACCAAGTATAAATCACGCAGCAAAAGGGCAGCCGAACTCCTTCAGCTCTGCCCCTCCTCCCGGGCTCCCCGCCCCCACCGCCCGCCCCCCAAGGAAAACAGAGCGCTGAGTAAGAGGCGGCCAAGCCAAGCCACCGCTGGCGCCAGCCGGCCGAGCACGGCACACACGGCGGCCGTTTGGGAGGCTCGCAGTTTTCGGTGCTGTGGCGCTGATGTTTCTGCTTCACTGCAATTTGTTTCTTTCTGATCTTCAGTCAAGTCCTTACAACGCTGGGATCCCCTAGAGAGCTTATACTTTGACCTTATGACAATTAACACCAGAGGCCAAGCAAAAAAATAGATAAGAGAGAAATGAGATTGGTGGGAGGTGCAGGGTAGGAGGGCGGGTGGAGGCTTATTACTAAAGTGTTACTTGTGGAATTATTTCCCATCCAATAGAAAGAATGCAGTGTCTGTAAAGAGACAAGCTGCCAAAATGGGAAGAAAGTCTCCTTTCAAAGCCTGCCAGGCCTGGCAATCCTGGTGAGCTGCGTGTTCAGGGAAGGGCATGAATTAGCCGCTGGGCCGCAGGCCTTGCGGCAGCCCTTAGACAGGCCTTTCATAGCTCGGTTTGGTTATGAAAATGTGGCTGAGCCCACCGCGTCCTCCAGTGGGAGGCCCCGTCCACACCCTGCCAGCTGCCCACACTGCGGGGCAGACCCGGGTGCTGGGCCAGAGCTGTGGTCCAGGCTGCCCAGCCACCAGGACCACTGTAGGTGACAAGAGGACACGGACAAATTGGGGAGGGACGTCTGTGCTCGCCTTTCATCCATGCACGGGGCCTGGGGCAGGAGGGAACAGGCAAAGGCTGGGTGCTGCCCACCGTGGCCCCAGCAGGCAGGGACAGTGACCCCAAAGCCTCCTGAACGGCCTCCCAGCCCTCCTGTGCGCTGGCGCCTGTGACCCTAGGCACCCTCCAGCTGTGTGGACTCAGAAGTAAAGGCACCCAGGGATGCTCAGTCGGTCCCAGCTGGAAACAGGAGGGGCCAGGGCGAGCCACCCACACGAGGACCCCTCAGAGCACAGGGCTGCGCATGGGCCCTGAAGCAGGGGCAAGACAGGCCATGCCAGAGCCACGTCCCAGCTGGGGCGCATGCTCAATGCAAATCTTTTCTTCTTCTCAACTCTATCTTCCTTCCAGGGACAGTCCCTGTTGGCAGCTTGGTCCAGGTCCGGGAGGGGCCGGTGCCTCCAGCATGCCCCGCTGGAGATGGAGGGCGCTGTTCCGCGGTGTGCACATGCTTCTCCGAGAGAACAGCCTTTCTCCCGTGCGGGAGTCTGTGGAGGCGGCCCCAGAGGGCGTGGGCTGTCCACTGTCAGTCACCCACCCTGGCAGCACAGAGCACGACAGAGGTGGAGGGCTCTCACCCACACAGGGGCCTGTGTGCAAACACAGAGGAGCGGGTCAGCCAGAGAGGCTCATTTGCAAAAGAAATAGTCAAAATTATTTTTTTCCTCTGAGAATGTATCAGAAAGCAAGATAATTACTAACTTAAGCAGCTAAATGTTTGGCTTTTTGACTTTTTAGAAAATAAAAGATTCTTTGATGGAGGAGGCCTCTGGCTCCCGCGGGAGTCCTGCTTTGAGGCGCCAGCACAAGGGCTGGGGCCCCGCCAGGCCCCACGGCCCGGGAGGGAGCGCGCAGGCGTGCGCACACTGCAGGGCACACGGGGTCCTGAGAGCCGAGGACAGAAATCTCATCCAGTTTGGGGTCAAGCCTGCTGGCCGTGGAAGTAGAATTTAGACAGCTTCTGAGCTACTCAGGTGGTGAGAACAGGAAAAGTATTTCAGGCAAGGGGACGAGCATCTGCAAAGGCCTGCGGGGACCGAGGCGGGAGGCAGCCGGCAGAGCGGAAGAGGAGGTGCCGTGAGAGTGTGAGTCTGGGGTGAGCAGGGCCGCGCACAGCCCGCCGTCCAGGCCTTCACACCTAAGAATGATTAGGCCTTTGGTGTTTTCAATTTTTTTATTGTGGTAAAATACACATAACATTTATCATCTTACCCATTTTCCAGTGCACCACATACACCCAGCAGTGCCACGTACATCACACCGTCGCGCAACTGTCGCCACCATCCACCTCCAGAACACCTCCCCCCTGCAAAGCTGAAACTCTGTTCCCATTAAACAGCAATCCCCGCTTTCCGCTCTTCCCAGTTCCTGGCAACCACCCTTCTACTTTCTGTCTCTATGGATCTGGCCATTTCCAAGGACCTCATACAAATAAAATCATGCAGCGTTTGTCTTTTTTTGATTGGCTGTGCCACTCAGCACACTGTCCTCAAGGTCCATCCATGCTGTGGCAGGTGTCAGAACTTCCCTCCTCCGCAGGGCTGAATAATAAATATTCCATCGCACGCAGAGACCTCAGCGCATTTATCCAGGCATCAAAATACGCGGGCACGTCTGCCCCGTAGCTATGGTGAGCGCTGTGAATGACGCTGCTCTGAGCGTGGGTGCACAAGCATCGCTCTGCGATCCTTCACCTCTTTGGGATATATACCCAGAAGTGGCATTTCTGGATCATATGGTGATTCTGTTTTTAGCTTCTTGAGGAATTGCCACACTGTGTCCCACAGCAGCCACACGGGTTTACGGTCCCACAAACAGTGCGGGAGGCTCCCGATGTCCCCACATCCTCACCAATACTTGCTGTAGGATTAGACTCTTGAAGAGAAAAGCCTCGAAGGATTTTTTTGAACATCCCCACAGGGGGTCGAGTGCATCAGATTCCTCACGTTGGCACATCACCACCATTAGGAGAAGCAAGGCCCCTTTTGCTATCATTTTTAAATTCCACTGCATCCCACGCGCCACCCATTCCGTGCCCCCTCAAAGGCAATGTCTTTAAAATGCATTTCTTCTTACTTGAATGTGTTCTTGCAAAGTGTGTCTTACAGCTTTATGTGCATGTTTCTTGACGATGTGACTGTGTATTGTATCTTGTTATATTTCCTGTTTTTTTAAACGAGTGCTATGTTTTTAAGCCCATCCATGTCACTAAGCACACAGAGTCCATCACTTCTGACCAACACACGGTTTCCGTGGCCCAAGTGCACTGATTCCCACCTCTCCGGGCCTCGGAGACCAGGCCCACAATGCCCCAACTCTACGTCCCCACACACAGCGCTGTGACGAGCTCCTCACACCCATCACCTCAAGGACCTGCCTGCAATGTCCACGGCGCCCGTCGCTGGGTCCCAGGCTGGTGCCACACTTGACTTGGCTAATGGGGCCAGGTCCTGTCCAGGGCAGCCTCTCCGACTGCACGCTCGCCAGCAGCAGCCAGGCCTCCCACCCGGGCTTCCGTGAGGAGGAGAATGTGGGCAGCAACCCTGCTGGAAAGTTGAGCTTGCAAAGCCATGAGAATCTAGGCTCTGGCCTCCGAAGAGCTCGGGTGTTCCACAGCACTGTGGGAGGACTACAGTTAGTAACATATTACACAGTTTCAAATAGCTGGGCGAGAGGATGTTGGATGTTCCCATCAGAAAGAAGTGATAAACGTTTGAGAGGCTGGACATGCTAATTACCCTGATGGGCTCTGTGTTCCCTGTCTACATGACAGCATCACTGGATACCCCATGAGTATGTACAGCTACGTCAAGTTTTTAAAATTTTTAGTAAATTGAAAAATTATTTTCAATTTATTTATTTGAAATAAATTGGAACCACTGAAAGAGTTTAACAAACTCTGTAAACAAGGTGAATAATTCTACCTTTTATATTCTAAATAATCCTGAGGCAAGGCCTTTCTTGTGGTCACTCTCCTATCCAACAACTGCTCACAGCTACGATTCAGCCACAAAAGGCCAACGCTCGGAGATGAAGTTCTCTGCAGTTCTCCGCCCCACGCACCCACACCATGCACCAAGCAGCTCATGCTGCTTTTAAACATGTATGTCAAAAGCAATCTTCTGCCAGGGAGGTGGCTCGCGCCTGTAATCCTAGCACTCTGGGAGGCTGAGGCGGGAGGATCGCTTGAGCTCAGGAGTTTGAGACCAGCCTGAGCAAGAGCGAGACCCCGTCTCTACTAAAAATAGAAAAATTAGCCGGGCCTTGTGGTGTGCGCCTGTCGTCCCAGCTACTTGGGAGGCTGAGGCAGGAGGATCACTTCAGCCCAGGAGTTTGAGGCTGCTGTGAGCTAGGCTGATGCCATGACACTCTACTCAGGACAACAGAGTGAGACTCTGTCTAAAAAAAAAAGCAATCTTCTAATAAAAAACAATAGTAGAGGCAAGAGTTAGGGTTAGTAGGGTTAGCCGCACTGGGGTGACATTTCGGTCTATGTTAGTCTAACCTGAACCCATATACTCAGTGTACACCTAAAACTTTAAGAGGAGTGAGAACTTAACAGAGGGGGAAGGTGGAGTCGGCTAAGAGGATGAGGGGTACACTCTAGAGGGGCGAAGTCTCCTGAGCTGGACCACTGTAAGATAGGAGGTCAGGGCACCCCTCCTGGGGCTGCCTCTGCACAAATCACAGAAGACGCTTCGCGGGGCAGAGGACACAGGCACGAGTGACAGAGACGCCGGAGAGGGGTGTGGCCTACGCCACACAGCGTAAGGATTAGGAATAAGTAAACCATAAGTTGGAAGTCTGGCTCCTTTGCTCAATCCCTGGGCTCTGTAAACCTCAGTTTCTTTAGCAATCATTGCTGTTTCTTCTTGCTGCTCTGAGGACTCGGTCATGCTCTGTGCCAGGCACTGCCCTAGGGTGAGGAGGTTTAGCAACGAGCAGCTCAGACCTGCTTTCCATCATCAGGAAACTTGTACCCTACTAGGGAGAAAGAACAATAAAAATAAATAACAACAAAAAAAATTGTTACCCCCCATCCAATTCTCAGCCGTGGTAATCCAGATGTTAGCTGGGGACGCCCGTGCCTTAAGATCTAGGAAACGTTGCGTCCTGCCTCCATCCTGTGCCCCGTGCAAGAAATCCCGAGACCTCCAAGACTTTCTGCAAACACCTTCCCAGGAACTTACTTCTCAGGGTCATCCTGCCTCCTACTTCCTGCCTGCTCAGAATTCTTGTTCTGGACGTATCACACCAGCCAAATCTTTCCTTGATTTACACACACACACACACACACACACACATACACACACACACGGCAGTGATGGAAGGTCTCACTGAGGACTTTCGAGCTACGGTGGGGCTCTCAGAGCATCCAGACAAAACTCTAGCGTTTACTTTTGGTTACCCGTGTTTGCCGTATTCCCTTTGCCACCAGGCTGTGTCACTCAGTCCTCCCCGCCCTGTGTCTCCTAGTTCTCTCCTCTCTGCTCTCCTTCAACTGCTGGGGGTGACATTGCCACCCCGGTGGGTCCAGAAGGTGGGACCCCCACCCCAGTGGGCCGGGTGGGCAGAGCACCGAGCCAAAGCGGATTACTCTCCAGCCTTAATATCTCACGTGCTTTGCCGTGCGAGGTCATGGACTTGCTTGGGACCCTGCGTCCCTTGCTTCTTCCCTGTTTCCTCCTTTTGGGATGGGCTTGTCTATCTTAGGCCTTCCCACCGTCACATCCCGGAAGCAGGTAACTGGGTTGGTTTCCCGGGTTCCCAGCTGGAGGGGAGCCTGCCTCAGGCAGGCTTGAGTCTCACCCATGGCTGATGTTCAGATGAGACTTAAGAGTCGATGCTGGAGGGAGTTAAGACCTTTGGGGTTCCTGGGATGCAATCACTGCATTTTTGCATATGAGAAGAATATGAATTTGGGGGGCCAGGAGTGAAATGTTATGGACTGAGTATTTGTGTCCCCCCAAATTTACATGTTGAAATCCTACCCCCTAATGCGATGGTGTTAGGAGGCAGGGCCATTGGGAGGTCACTGGATGGCAAGGATCCGTGCCACGGGCTTCTGCCCATCACTCTAATGAAACATCCCGTTAGGGACCCCACTGCCCCCGTGCTGGACTCAGCGGATGGTTCTATACCCACCTCTCTTTGACCACCCCAGAGCTTTGACACCCTGACCACAGCTTCCTTTTTAAAATGCCCTCCTCTCCCTCCTCCCCTGCCACTCCACTCCACGCAGGGCCCAGCAAGCTCGTGACGTTCTGCCTGCACATCAAACACTGGATCTCTCCAAGGATTGCTCCCACCTCATCCCCTTTCTTTGCTCACTCTGTGTCCCTGGGCTCAGCAACCTTTTCCTCTACAGGTCAGATAGCTAATCCTGCAGGGTCCTTGTTGCAACTGCCCAGCTCTGCCACCGTAGCCCCGGGGCAGCCACAGACAGTCCACCAGTGCACGAGCATGGCCGTGTTCTAACAAAACTTAATTCACAAAAGCAGGCAGATTGCCAATCCCTACTCCATACCTTCCCATGTGCATGGATCCATCCCCTGGGAGTTACAGATCTTTCCTTCCTCCTTGAATGAACAAAACACACCCGACACATCACCACGTTGACCTCACAGCCTCCCACTCTCCACGTGTCCCTCTTCTGTGTTTTCCGTCTCAGAAATGACACAGCCGCCCAGGTGGGCACGCCACGCACTGGGGTCATTCCGGAGCCCTCCTGCACCCTCATCCCACGTCTAAGTCCAATGTGGAGCGTGCTGATTTTACTCACTGAGAGCTGCGGGAGGTTTGCACATCACTCCAATGGCACAGCCACTTTCCACGTGTCACCCACCAGGACCGGCCTCCTACTCACCTGCAAACTCCACGGGCAGCAGCACGGTCCCCAAACGCAATCATGCACGTGCATCCCTGCATAAAACACCTTCCATCACTCTTAAAAACACCCGTCCTGAGCTTGTCTGAGTGTTGGCCCTCCCTCCCTCGCTCCTGGCTGCATCTCAGACCTACCCTCACGCCTCCATCTGCCTATGACACTCCCGTCTCTCTTCGTTACTGACTTTCTTCTCATCTTTCAAATCTCAAGTCAAATATATTAGGTTCCCTTGGTACACCCTAAGTATACTACACCTCACTCCTTCAGAGCACTTACTGCACTTCAACTGTCAATTTACCCTTTTGATCGGGGGCAGCAAACTACAGCCGCAGGCCACAGCAACCTGCCACCTGCTTCTGTGCATAAAGTTCTGCCGGCGCGGAGCCTGGCCAGGGTGCCTACACGGAGCGCAGCTGCCCGGCACGGCGCGACAGCAGGGCAGAGCTGTGGGTTACAACACAGACCACGAGGCCCACCCTGCCTGACGTCTGCACTATCTGGCCTTTTCAGAAAATGCTTGCCAACCCCCGCCTGTGCTTATTTGGTAAGTCTGTGTCCCACACTGGACAGCAGCAGCCCAGCGAGGATCGAGACTCTGCCTGTTTCTCCTTAATATCTTCGTGGCGCGGGCAGTGCCCGCACCCAGCAGGGATCCATCGGTGTTGGCCAGATGGATGCGTGAACACTCAGACCTGCCAGGTTACAAGTCCCACTTCCCGCCCTCAGGCACTCGCTAAGCGAAGATGGTCACGACGCCAGGAGCCAGAAGGATAATCTCACATCTCTCTTTCCCTCGCCACTCTGGTCATCCCGTCCCCTGCACTGCTGTCACCGCCGAGGCTCGCTGACGACTCCGCATTCTTCTCAAGAACGGGAATGAAAAGTCCGAGTGCAAGGGGCTCGTCACCCAGGTGTGAACGAAGTGATCACACACAGCCGAAAATTGCTTTGCAGACAGTCCCACGCCAGGGCCCCACCGCCCGCCAGGGCACAGGCCTGCACCCTCATCGCGCAGGGGAGAGCCAGGCTCAGAGCGCATCACTTGAAGAAATTCATGTGCATCTCCAGCTGCAAAGGCTCTTTCCTTCTCACACACCAACACTTCTGAGATGTGTGCTCTGTGTTTATGAGGAAAAAGAGGGTTCCATGCTCAAATGGGATCGCAAAACGGGGCATACTCCATAGCCTGGGTGAAGATTCTACAGGAAAGAAACCTGTTTAGCATTCCCCGAATGTGTCTGGCCTCGGTACACCTTTTTCTCACAAAACACCTAGAACCCCTCTGCGGAGACTGGTGTTCCGTGGAACACACTTGGAGAAACACATATTTGCAATAATGCAGTTCCACACCTATTACTGTGACCCTGGGGGGAGAGGATTTGGACCTGGGGAGAGTGGAGAGAGGTGTCTCAGCCTTCCTTCCTTTAAAATGCCGTAATTTCCTAAATTACACACATCGCTCCATTCTCTTAGCACAATTGATTTAAACAGTCTTAAGAAAAAAGCAACTTTTTTATCTGAGTGAAGTAATTCACCTAAAATAGAAATGACTGGGATAATCCTTTTAAGTGATTTTCGATGTTTGAAAGAGGAGTTACCCTCTTGGTGTAAGTTAAATGTCAGAATACACCTCATTCGCCCTCCGCGTTCATGAACCACGATCCGCTGAGCAGCATCTCTGAGTCGCTACCAACTCCCCCGGCCGCCGCGCCCACACAGCACACCGCCTTCCCCACTCAGGGACAGGCCCCTCGTTCATCCTTCCGTCAGCCCCACTGCTTGGCACAGTGTTCGAAGAATGTGCCTCGAAGGAAACGGAGCGCCCTTCCATTTTCATCCTACAGACTTCCCGCCAGCAGCTCTGTCTGGACGCTGTCTGTGCTGAACACCAGGCTGCACCCGCCCGGGCCGGGAGCTCAGATCCAAGGGTGCAGACAGGCGGGGGTACGATGGGTCTAGTGCCCTCTGATGAGAATTACATCATCATTGTCGACGCTAATGATTTTCTGGAAGATCGGGAGAAGTCTCACCTGGGAGACCTGGTCCCTGGGCCCCTCCTGGGGCGGGGAACATGCCAGTGCTGGGGGGGGGGCAGGGCTGCGGCGGGGTCCCTGGGGGTAGCTGCGGAGAAACGGGGGCCAGCCGGGGGCATCCAGACTCTGTCTTATGGGTAACAGAAGCTGTGGGAGATTTTTAGACAAAGCAGTATGATTAGGGTGAAAACTCAGTCTGGAAGAAAGATCTTAAGGGAGAGAGCCCCTTCTTTAGTTGGAAAGGCGCTGCAGCAGCCTTGTCTCTAAGCTCATCTTCCTGGGTCCCCTCCGGGGCATCTCCGAACACGCGGATGCAGTGTGGCCCAGGACGCCGAATGGGCACGAGAGCAGCCGGTGGCCGCCAGGCCAGGGCGGAGGAAAGGACGAGCCGCTCTCACCTTCGCTCCGTCCTCCGCAGGCAGCGGGCGGGAGGCGGCGGTGGCGGCGTGTCCCGCCGGCGTGTCCAGGGACAGGGGCCCGGCAGGATGCCGGACAATACTGGGAAGGAAAAGGAGGAATCCTCAGCCTTGGGCCGGAGCCTGGCCACAGACCACGCAACGCTGAGAGTCTCGACAGGTCTCAAGATGAAAAAATTCTTGGAAGCTGACAGGCAGCAAGTGAAAACAAAAGGTTCTATCTGGTAGGAAATGGGACAAAATGGGAGAAATCTGTTTTGTGTGGGGAGGTGAAATAAGCAACAGGCCACTGACTTGGGTCAAGACAGCACGGCCGCCTCCCCCAGAACCGACGGCAGACGGAGAGGGAAGCTGTTGGAGGCACGTAGAAGCAGCAGCTATTCTGAGGAACATCGTCTCACGCCCAGCACAGCTCCTCTCTGCACGGAACGCGGCATCCTTGTGAGCAGACCAGCCAAAGCCATCGCGACAGAAAACACGCAGGGCCCTGCTGGAGTGCGCAGGGAGCTGCCAGCTTCTTCCCACAGCCTCCTCCTGGCCGGCGGGCACACCGGCCACCTTCCCTGGGGGTCCCTCCCCAGTCCGCGCAGTACCAGGTTTCCAGCTGGATTTGTGCTGTGTGGATCCAGCTCTGGAGGTAGAAACCTCCCCCAAGAGGAACCTCGGGTAGAAAAGCAGCCACACTCGGGAAACCAGAGTCATTCATCACTCGGCTTGGCCCAAGGCTGCAGGGGCCATTGCGTTTGAAAAAAAAAAACAAGCTTTGGACCTGTCGGGTCTCCATGTGCTTTGGAGTTGCTGTTTATACAAAGCAGTTCTGCGAGCAGTAATTCAGGGACCACTACTGGCATGTACTTACCGATTGCCCAGAAGGCCTGGGAACACAACTGCCAGAAGGCTTTTGCGGCCCCTGCCTCTGGTTTGTGTCTAGGTAGTTTCAGAGGTGGAGTGGCCTCCTCGTGGGGCACATCCTTTCCTATTTTCCCAACATGACCTTCTCCTGCCGACGTCCAGAGGGTTTTCCCGGCAGGCTCCATTGCATGGGGAGAGCCTTAAAAACCAACCCTTCATTATTTGCTTCCAGGGCAGATTTTATTCCCAAATGCAAAGCCATCTTCATTCCCAACAGAGGTGGTCTAGCCGTAGCTCGGCCGCTGTCAACATGAAGCTCAGGAGAGGAGGCACAGATGCACCTGTCTCACAGGGGTGGACTCATGAAGCAAGTGACTTAGAGGATCAAAGCAATTATTCAAACCAGTCTCGGCAAAAGACTCAGGTATTGTAACAAAGGGTCATTTGAGGCTCGTGATGAAAGGTCATTATTTTGGTGAGAGAGCTGGAGAGCAGCTCTACCACTAATTAGCCACCTGTGAGCCCAGAAGATATTTTTAAATAATATATAACAGCTTCATCGAGACATAATTCACATACCGAACTATTTTTCCATTCAAAGTGCACAATCCAATGATTTTTAGTATATTCATAGAGTTGTGCGATCAGCACTACAATCAATTTTAGAATAGTTTTGACAGCCCAGAATGGGTACCCTGTACCCATTAGTAGTCAATCGCTGTTTACAATCAGTCACACCAGGCCTAAGCAATCGCTAATCTACTTTCCATCCGTAAATTCTGGGCAAATGTTTTATATGCCTGAGCCTCCGTTTCTCTGTATATAAAAGGAAGGGAACTGGCACATGTGGATACTAGGGAAGCCTTCTGAAGCCACTGTCCCTTTATCACACCTAAGACCATGATCATGTAATAACCAATTTTTCATGTGACCTTGCAAATCAGACCATGGCGCTGGCCCTGGCTTGGGCTATGTTATTCCTTTAGTAGAAAGAGTGTAAGATTTGCTTTGAGAAGCCAAGGAGCACATCACACCCCACTTCCCCACTCCGTCATACACTCCCCTCTGGGAGGGGAGCCCCAGGCCACATGCGGGAGCCACACAGATCGCAGTGCACAGTAATAGGATACCACACTAGGCCCCACGGTGAAGGCGCCAGCCACTTCTAAAGAAAAGCAATAGACTTTCTCAGGGGCACCTGCTCTGGGACACTTGGCCATCACCCACTCCCAGCCTAAGGGGAAAGCTCCAGATGGATACAGCAGATCGACAGGGGATTCTATGAACTTAACTATTTTAAAGTGAACAATTTGGTGGCATCTCGTAAGTTCCCAGTGGTGCACAACTACCACCCCTACCTAGTTCCAAAGCATTTCCATCACTCTGGAGTAAAACCCCGTACCCAGTAAGCAGTTCCTCTCTACCTCTCCCTCCCTCGTTCTCTGCAATCCACCAATCTGAGTTCTGTGTCTGTGAATTTATCTATTCCGTATATTTCATGTAAATGGAGTCACACAATATATGACCTTTTATGCCTGGATTCTTTCCCTTAGCATGTTTCCAAGGTTCATCCACATTGTAGCAGTATCAGTATTTCCTCCCTTTTTATAGCTGAATAATATGCCATTGTACAAATATACCACAATTTGTCCATTCTTCTGTCGATAGGCATTTGGGTTGTCTCCATCTTTTGGCTCATGTGAATAATGCTGCTATGAACATGCATGTGCATGTACTTGTTTATGTGCCCGTTTTCAACTCTTTTGACTATATACTTAGAAGTGGAATTGTGGGATCTCATGGTAATTTCATGTTTAATTTTTTGAAGAACCATCACCCTGTTTTTTTACAGAGGTTGAACCATTTTACATCCCCAACAGCATTGCATAAGGGTTCCAATTTTTCCTTGCCAATACTTTTATTTTCTTTTTTATTATTGCTACCCTACTAGGTGTAAAATAGTATCTCACTGAATAATAATTTTCATTTCCCTAGTGACTAATAATGTTGAGCGTCTTTTCATGTGTTTTTTGGCCATTTGTATATCTCCTCTGGAAAAATTCTGTTGCCCATTTATTCATTGGGTTGTTTGTCTTTTTGTTGTTGAGTTGCATAGATTCTTTATATATTCCAGATACTAGACCTTTATCAGACACATGATTTACAAACATTTCTCCCATTCTCTGTTGTCTTTTCACTTTCCTGACAATGTTCTTTGATGCACAAAATTTTTTAATTTTTATAAAGTCTAATTTACCTATTTTTTTCTTTTGTTGCTCATGTTTTTGGTATCATATCTAAGAATTCGTTGTCAAATCCAAAGTCATGAAGATTTATCTCCATGTAGTCTACTAAGAATTTTATGGGCTTAGTTCTTATGTTTAGGTCATCGATCATTTTCAGTTAATTTTTGTATGTGATGTAAGGATGGGGCCAACTTCATTCTTTTACATGTGGACAGCCAGTTGACCCAGCACTATCTGTTGAAGACACTATTCTTTCCCCATTGAAGGTCTTGGCACCTTTGCCAAAAATCAGTTGACTACAAAGGTTTTATTTCTGGACTCTCAGTTTATTCCCTTGGTCAATATATCTATCCTTATGACAGCACCACATTGTTTTGGTTATTATAGTTTGTAGTAACTTTTGAAATGGGGAAGTGTGAGTTCTCCAACTTTGTTCTTTTCTAAGATTGTTTTGGCTGTTCATGACCCATTTAAAATCCATATAAATTTGCAAATCAGCTTTCCCATTTCTTCAAAGAAATCATGAAGATTTTAATAGTGATTGCATTGAATCTGTGGTTTGCTTTGGATGGAATTAACATCTTAACAGTATTGTCTTGCAATCCATGAACATGGATGTCTTTTACGTTTATTTAGGTCTCTAATTTCTTCCAGCAATGCTTTGTAGTTTTCAGTGTACAAGTCTTTTCAGTGTGCAAGTCCTATTGGTTAAATTTATTCCTAGGTATTTTCTTTTGGATGGTATTGTAAATGGAATTTCCTTAATTTCCTTTTCATACTATTCATTGGGGGTGTATTGAAACACAACTGATTTTTGTGTGTTAATCTTGTACCCTGCAACTTTGTTGAATTCATTTATTAGCTCTAGCAGCTTCCTTGTGGATCTTTGGTATTTTCTACATATAGGATCATGCTATCTGCAAATAGAGATACTTTCCTTCTTTTTTTTCAATGTGGACACCTTTTTTTGTTCTTGTCTGATTGCTGTGGCTAGAATTTCCAATAAAATGTTGAATAGCAGTAGTAAAAGTGGGCATCCTTGTATTGTTCCTGATCTTGGGAAGAAAACTTTCAATCTTTTACCACTGAATGTGATGATAGCTGTGGATGTTTCATAAATGCCTTTTATATTGCCGAGGAAGTTCCCTTCTATTCCTGGTTTGATGAGAATTTTTATCATAAAAGGTGTTCACTGTGTCAAAAGCTTTTACTGAATCAATGATAAAAATATTGTGGGTTTTTTGCCTTTGTTTTACTTCTGTGGTATATTACATTGATTGATTTTATTATGTTGAACCTTGCATTCCTGGAATAAATCCCATTTGGTCATGTTGTATAATCCTTTTAGTATTCTGTTGGATTCAGTTTGCTAGTATTTTGTTGAGGATATTTGTATTCATATTCGAAAGTGATATTGGTCTGTAATTTTCTTTTCTTGTGATGTCTTTATCTGGGTTTGGTATAATGAATATGCTGGCATCATAGAATAAGTTAGGAAATGTTTCCCCTTCTATTTTTTGTAGGAGTTTGAGAAGAATTAGTATTAATTCTTCTTCAAATGCTTGCCAAAATTCAACAGCGAAGCCATCTTTTCCAGGACTTTTCTTTGTTGGAAGATTTTTTATTACTGATTCAATTGGCTTACTTGTTATAAGTCTCTTGAGATTTTCTATTTCTTCTCGAATCAGTTTTTTATTACTTGTATGTTTCTAGGAATTGGTCCAATTCACTTAGGTCATCTAATTTTTTGACATACAATTATTTATAGCATTATCCTATGATCCTTTTTAATTCTGCAAGATCAATAATAATGTTCTCATTTTCACTTCTAATTTTAGTTATTTATATCCTCTCTCTTTTTTCTTTGTGAATCTAGCTAATAGTTTGTCAATTGTGTTGATACTTTCAAAGAACCAACATTGGGTTTATTTGAGTCTCTCTATTGTTTTCTATTGTCTATTTATTTATCTCTGAGCTAATGTTTATTATTTACTTCCTTCTTCTAGCCTTGGGTTTAGTTTGCTTTTCTTTTTCTAGTACATTTAGGTATACAGTCAAGTTATCGATTTGAGATCTTATATTTCTTACTGATAACAAACTCTCTCAGCTTTTATCTGTGAATGTCCTAATTTGTCCCTCATTTTTGAAAGATTACTTTGCAAGATATAGAATTCTTGGTTGACAGTACTTTTTTTTTTTCCACACTTTAAATATGTCATCTCACTGCCTTTTGCCCTTCATAATTTCTGTTAAGTAACTGGCTGTTAATCTTATTGAGGATCTCTTATGTGACAAGTCATATCCTCATTCCATTTTCAAGATGATCTCCTTGTCTTGGCTTTCAATGATTATATACCATATGCAGTGTAGATCTCTTTGAATGTATTGTACTTGGAATTTGTTGAGCTTCTTGGATTTATAGATTCATGTCTTTCATCCAATTTAGGAAGTGTTCAGCCATTCTTTCTTTAAGTATTCTTTCTGTTCCTTTTCTTCTTTCTCTTCTACTTCTTGGATGCCCATAATGTATATGTTGGCTTGCTTGATGGTGTCTCACAAGTTCCTTAGGTTCTATTCACTTTTCCTCTTTCTTTTTTCTTTTGCTCCATGGACTGTATAATCTCAACAGTCCTGTTTTTAAATTTGCTCATTCTTTCTTCTGTTTGGTCAGATCTGCTATTGAAATGCTTCAATGAATTTGCCATTTCAGTTATTGTACTTTATAGCTCCAGAATTTCTATTTAGTTTCTTTTTATAATTCCATCCCTTCATTGATATTCTCATTTTATTCGTATAGCATTGTCCTGGTTTCCATTAGTTCTTTGTCCATGGTTTCATTTAGCTTTTAGAGCATATTTATATTTAAGACAGATAACTTAAATATTTGTCTATTAACTCCATCCTTCCTCTCGGATGGATTCTGTCTATTTATTTTAATCCTTTGAATGAGTCACACTTAACTACTTCTTTGTATGTGTAATCTTTTGGTTGAAAACTAGACATTTGTACATAATAATGTGACATCTCTGGAAATCTAATTATTATCCTTCACCAGGATTCAGGGTTTGGTGCTTTTGACTGAAGGCTACATTAATCCATTTGTGTGGTAAATCTATCAAACTATTGTTTTTCAAAGACTATATATATATATTTTTTTTGAGACAGAGCATCACTCTGTTGCCCTGGCTAGAGTACAGTGGTGTCATCATAGCTAACAGCAACCTCAAATTCCTGGGCTCAAGTGATTCTCCTGCCTCACCCTCCCGAGTAGCTGGGACTACAGGTGTGCACCACCACGTCCAGCTAATTTTCCTAGTTTTTGTAGAGACAAGGTCTCACTCTTGCTCAGGCTGGTCTTGAACTCCTGAGCTCAAGGGATCCTCCCACCTTGGCCTCCCAGAGTGCTAGGATTACGACCATGAGCCACCGTGCCCAGCCTCAAAGACTGTATTTCTTATCATGTGTGGTCAATGAAGGCTCTGTTCCTTTAGTTTGTTTTCAGCAAACAAAATTAAAAAAAAAAAAAAAAACCTCTCCTGGTCTTTGCAGATTGATCGTGTGCTGGGACACTCCTTCAACATTTAGCCAGTCTGTTTACCGTTATGCATTGGCCTTCATTTTGTGCTTGCACTGAGCCTGTAGGTCAGCCAGAGGTGAAATTTTTGGGTTTTCTTAGGTCTTTTCATTGCATATGTGTACTTTGGGTATACATGTTGCTTTCTAAATTCCTAGGTACACATGCGTACTTTTGAATGCTCTGATTTCACAAAGAAACTCTCTCCAAATTCCCCCCCAGGATTTATGTGGCCAATTGTATGTCTCAACTATAATCTTTTTCCCAGGAGATTGTGAATTATTTGTTTGCCTTACACTGTTTCTGAGCAATGCTCACTGCTATCCCACCCTGAATAATGTCTGAGTTAGCCAAAACAGAGATGAGCATCATTTGTCAATCCTTCAGCTAGCCCCCAGACATGTTAGAACAGATAAACACAATAATTTGCAAATAAGATCCTGGAGTCAGAGATCAGCATTGCAGTTCTGAGAATGCAGGCTGCCTTCTTCAAGACCACCACCAAGCTGGAGAAGGGGTTAGTTCAGAGCAAATAAAAATGCCACAAAGTTTTCCTACCATTTTTTAAGTTGCCTTTTCCTTGATTCAGCATTTTTTTGGTTGCTGTAAAATTTTGACTATTTTCTAGAATTCTGACAGTTTCTGCTTGTTTTTTGACATTTCTATGGAGGTATGGGAGCTGCCTATGCCTACTCTGCCATTTTGCTGACCTACCTGCTGAGAGGGGATCTTTTGGAAGAGTTTTTGGCCTAGCAGGGAGGGAAGGAGTGCTAGGGTATTTGTGTTCCTCAAGACACACGCACCTCAAGCCAAATAAGGGCACTTCACAGGCCCTGTGGCATCATGCAGGGCCTGTCAGAGAGGTCCTAAGGAACTGGATGAGCGTGCCTGCTTCTTGTTGAAGAAGCCTAACCATGAAAGGTTGCATGAGCATCCCTGATGGCAGGGCAAGGAGAACGACCTGTAGCAGCAGCTGCACCTGTACCTGCGAGGCAGAGCATGGCTCATGAACAAGACCCACAATGCTGCTGTTGGAATACAAGTTAAGAGTGGATCGAAGCAGTTAGCTAGACCATGCAAGTGTCACCTCCTGTGATGGGGAAGGGAAAGCCAGCTTCTGAGGCCCTGGAGAGGCACCAATGTCAGATAATAACTGCACCAGGCAAATAAGACCTTCCTGCTGCCAACTGTCTTCCTTCCTCAGCCCTAACTCCAGAGTAGGAGGAAAGATGGAGAAATGTTCTCCTTCCCAATGTCAAGTCCCAAGGCTAGATCAGGACGGAGATGGGGTCAGGGAGAAGGGGCACTTTCAATTAGATGAGAGATTAAAGTCTGGATTTACATCAGGCTGCACTTTCAATGCCTATTTTCACATATGAAGAAAACTTCAAGTAGATTAATTAGAAATTGGATCGTTTCCTGCTTTGCACTTTCCTGAGTCAAATCCAGTCAATCTACGGGTGGCACACATAACTGGAGTGTTAGTGGGGGAGAGGGAGGGCAAGAGGATGCAGGAAGTAATCTGTTGGTCCATATTATAAATCAGAAAAACTGGGGCAAGAATTCAATGAACATTTTAGCATTACACACAGGTGCACTGAAAACCTTAGCGTGGAAATGTGTTCTCACGGCACTGACTTTCCTGCCGTGTTATGCAAGCTGGGATGAGGGGCAGGAGTGGGCAGGAGTGGGAGTCCACAGCATCCCCGGTGCTCTCCAGAGGGGGCCCCTCCTCACTCTCAGGCCTGGGCCCCGGGCTGGCTGCTGGGGTCCTGGGGAAGACGTGCCCTGGTGGGAGCCCATGTGGGAAACCATCACTCCTCCGTGGTTCCTTTAAACCTGGTTCCAGGGGATCGTCAGCAAATTGAACATCTGAGCTGTGCTCTGGGAGCATGAGACTTCCCAACGCCAATACCCCCCACAAAATTAAGAAAGAAAAGGGTAGGAAAGGAAGCCAGAGTTCATCGAGTACTGGTAACTCTACCAGTAACTCTTACTAATCCCGTCTGGAAGCCGGGGCTGTCGGGGGGACTCTGCAGGGACTACTCCTGTCCTCCCAACTCAGGGACTCTCGGCAGTGTGTGCTCCTCTTCTTTCCAAATGGATCCAGCTTGGGCTTGTCCTACTGAGCACTTTGGTTTATGTCTTCCTGGTAATAAAATCAAAATAATTTATTTTCTTGGCTGTTCCATGAAATGTTCTATGAATTTATTCTAAAGGGGAAAAGGAAGAAGGAGGAATAAATGTGGCACTGCCTTTTTGATTGTGGTTTTTATTTCCATAAACCTTAGATCACAAGAATGCATGAGATATTTACACAGATCTTTCCACAATTCCTGCGGCCTTTGGGGGCATAGCATTTGCATGACTTCACCACCGTGGCTGGCGTGTGCTTTCTCAGCAGCTTTGCTTGCAACAGGGAACAGTCCCCACGAGGGCCTGCAGTTCCACATGTTGGGGGTGGGGGCAAGATGTGTGTGTCTCTCATTTCTCCCTCCTCCCTTGCTTCTTCTGTAGCAAATTCAACTCTGAAAGGAAGTTCAGACGGTTCTGTGTCATAAGGTGGTAAGTTTTCTTAATGTAAATATTCTTGCCAGACCGTTTCTTTGGGACCGATAAAGTGAGAGGTGCCAGCTGAGAAGAGCAAGGTTTTCTTCATCTTTGCGATGAGGAGACTGGAGGGCTGATAGATCCCAGACGAGAGAAGCATGGGAAAAAGCTGGCTGTGAGGGAAGCAGGACCCACATTCAAGCTTCTCAGATGAGTCAGATCTCTGTGGCTGCAACAGGTTCTCCAGCAGCTGAGAGGATAAAACATCTGGGGTGCCCTTGGGCTGAGTGAGGCCTGGGCCCCAAGCTTCACACAAGCACTGTGTGCGCAGTGGGTCCATGCAGACAGCCACTGCCCGAGGAACACCTGCAGGGAAAACTGCAAGTGCCAGCTGTATGCACCAGCATAAGGAAGCAATATGCGCTAGTCACAGGCTCCGAGCCATCCGACGTCCTGGTGGAGTACAAATGAGTCATCAATTGTCCAGACACCACCCTGGCTTTTCTCACATTAGTCATCTTATCTCCTATTTCTCTGACTTTGCACTTTTGCCCACTAAGAATGTCGACACCATGATCATCGCTTTAAATGCCAGGGGACCCAAGGGTTGGTGTGGAGGTTTAGGAACACAAGCTTTTCTATGGCAGTGGCCACTCAGCCACTTGAACCTGCCATACTCTCCCCCTGCTATCCTCAAGGGGAATGTACTGTGGGAGGAAGAACACAAAGTCTAGCCAAGGAGACCTGCTTTTAGGTCCTGTCTCCACCACCTCTCAGGCATGACATTTTGGCCAGGCTCCCTAGTCTCCCTGTGCCTCAGTTGCCTTGTCTGCAAAATGGGCATAACTATCTCTACCTTGCAAGAGCTTGGTGAGTTTGAAAGGAGGTTGCAGTGGTGCAATGTCTGGGCATAGGAGGTGTCTCAATACATGGAACCGGAAAAAAGGCGCCTGTGGAACAACTGTCCTCTGATGCAGCTTTATAATGGTCTTGATTTACCTAACACCTGTGCCTCTGGGTGGCAGCGGTGTGCCCAGCAGCCCACTGCCCCCTAGAGTGGGCCAGGCTGCCACCTTCCCAGAAACAGAAGGACACTTGTTTCACAGTAGGGAACACTCAAGGGACCAATGGGAATTGTCCCACGATTCACACATGGCCTGCGGGGGCTTCACTGGCAACAGGACTCAGGCCTGGTCCCCTGGGCAAGGGCTCAGCATCCCTGTTGGAAGTGTGAGTGCGCCATGCTCACGTGGACGCGTCCGTGGACGCGTCTCCAGGGTCTTTCCACTACAGCCATCCCTTACAAGGTTTCCTGGGAAATGCAATGCATTTGCACCCAAGTTTAACAGGAAGCAGTACAGCTTTCACTGCATGTACAATACAGGGCCTAAAGGAAAAGTTTCAATTCCATTTTGGTTTTTAACAGTGACCGTGAAGGCTCTGCTCCTGCTTGGAGTGCTCAACCCCACTCAGGCCGGTGCTGCGAGCGCCTAGAGGCAGCAGCCGTGGCGCCCACACTCAGCCTCCTCATCTTCTCCTCTGGCCTCAGACCATGTCTGTCCCTTTGAATGAACAGCGAACGGCCAGGCTGCCACAGCACGGGGCCAGCATTTTCACCACACACCATTTAGCACTTCGGGCCTCAAGGTTGGCAGATTTTAAGAGTTAACGCCTGATAGGAAATGCAAATCAAAACCACAATGAGATATCACTTATCTCCAGTGAGATATCACTTATCTCCAGTGAGAATGGCCTTTATCAAAAAGTCCCAAAACAATAAAAACCCACTTTAAATATAAAGACACGTATATAGTAAAAGTAAAAGAATAGAAAGATAATACCATACTAAAGCCAATCAAATGAAATTTGAATACTTATACTAAATTCGGACAAACCTGACTTTAGAGTAAGGAAAATTATCAAGGATAAAGAGGGACATTACATAATAATAAAGGAATCAATTCTCCAAAAAGCCATAACAATCCTTAGCATGTATGAACCTAACAACAGAGCATCAAAATACATGAGGCAAAAAAATTGATAGAACTGCAAGAAGAAATATATAAATTCACTCCTTTAGCTGGAGAATTTCACACTTCTTTTTCAGTAATTGAAAATGATTCAGTAGGCAGAAAATCAATAAGGATATAGTCAAACTAAACAGCTCTACTAATCAACTTGAAGTATTAATAATTGACATTTATAGAATACTTCACTCAACAACAGCAGAAGACACATTCTTCTCAAGCTCATGTGAAACATTTGTCAAGATAGACCACATATGAACAATAAATAAAACACAACAAATTTAAAATAATATAAACTGTACAAAACATGTTCTCTAATAACAATGGAACTAAATATCGATAACAGAAAAACAACTGAAAAATCCAAACATATGAACATATCTCTAAAAAAGGGGGGGTCAAAAAATAATCTCAGACATTTAAAAATGTTTTGAACTAAATAAAAATGAAAATACAATTCATCAAAATTTGGAGAATACAGGAAAAGCAATGCTTAAGGTAAATTTATAGCACTAAGTGCACATATTAGAAAAGAAAAAATATTTATAATCAACAATCTAAGCTTCCACCTTAGGAAACTATGGAAAGAAAAAAAATTCAGCCTAAATCGAGCAGGAGAAATGAAATAATAAAAATTAGGGGAGGAATTGATGAAATCGAAAGTAGGGAATCAATACAAAAAAATCAATAATACCAAATACTGATTTTTTAAAATGTCAATAAAATTGTTAAACAGCTAGCCAGGTGTCTTAGTCCATTTTGCTGCTTTAAGAGTACTGAGACTCGGCAATTTATAATGAACAGAAATTTATTTCTCACAGTTCAGGAGACTGGGAAGTCCAAGTCTGAGGCACCAGCATCTTGTAAGGAGCTTCTTACTGCCACATCTCATGGTGGAAAGTGGAAAGGCAAAAGTGGGCAAGGGGCGGGAGGGGAAGAAAACGCCCCTTTTTATAACAAAACCAATCCTATGATAACAACATTAACTCATTCATCAGGGTAGAGCCCTCGTGGCCTAATCACCTCCTAACAGTTCTACCTCTCAATACTGTTACAATGGCAATTAAATTTCAACATGAGTTTTGGAGGGGGCAAACATTCAAATCATAGCACCAGGCTACCCAGGAAAAAAGACAGACAACACAATTGGAAATAACAGGAGTCAACACTACTGATCCCATGGACATCAAAAGGATAATAAAATAATATTATAAACAATTCTCTGTCCACAAATTTGATAATTTAGATGAAATAAACCAACTCCTTAAAGAAATAAGCTCCCTAACTCATACAAGGAGAAAAAGATAATCTGAATGGGCTTATATCTGTTAAAGAAATTGAATTAATAATTAATAACCTTCCAAAACAGAAAGTACCAGGTCCGGATGTTTTTACTGATGAATTCTATCAGATATTCAAAGGAAAAAAATACCAGTTTTCTACAATATGATCCAGAAAATAGAAACAGAGGGAATGCTTTCAAAATTGTTCTATGAGTCCAGCATTATCCTAACAGCAAAACCAGATAAAGATATTATAAGAAAGAAAAACTATAGACCCACATCTCTCATGAACACAGATGCAAAAAATATTAGCAAATCAACTCCAAAAATGTATAGAAAGAATTGTACACCACGAACAAGTGCAATTTATCCCAGGTATGCAGTGTTGGTTCAGCATTAGAAAATCAGTTAATAAAATCCACCACTAAAAAAAATTATATGATATCAATTGGTGAACAAAGAGCATTTGACAAAATGCTCAGCAAACTAGGATGAGAGGGAGATCTCCTCAACCTGATAAAAAACATTTACAAAAACCCCATAGCTATGATTGGGAACTAGACAATTATGTCCCCTCTCATCACTTCTATTCAACATCATACGGGAAGGCCTAGCTAGTGCAATAGATTAAAAAAAAAAAAAAAAGAAAGAAATTAAAAATATTCATTTGGTATCCTTTTTTTGGTATAGAGTGGCAGGCCAAGAGCTGTTTCTCAAAAGGAGAGTAGTTATCTTTGGATGGTGGCAGGGCCTTCTTCCAAAATCCTAAGGGCCTCCACTGAGGTTCACCTGTAGGGGCCTGCCAAAGAAGAAAGAAAACTGATGTAAGACCAATATACAAAGGTTGATTTTTTCCTATATGAGAGTAAAGAACAGCTGGAATTTGAAATTAAGAACACCACGATTTATAATAGCACAGTCAGGGGAAATCTGCTGGTTTGAGGTCCTGCCTGCTGGCAGAGGCCCAGCAGAAACCACGGAATACAGGAGGGTGGAAAGGAGCGAAGCCTGCTCCAGACTGTGGGTCTCAGACAGCCCCACCACCACATGCGGACTTTTTGGCTGAATGGGGCCATTTCAGCCCCTTCCTTGCAGCTTTGCCCAGAAGCAGAAAACAGACTCTTGACCCCTGCTAACAGCATTTGTGGAGCTTGAGGGCAGGCTCACACAATCCAGCCCCGCCCAACCTCTATCCCCCACCTGCCCTGCTGAGGTGGAGAACAAGGACACACCTGGAAGTCCCAAGTCCCCACCCACCACCTAAGGCACTAGAGTGCATCTCCAAAGGAAGGAGAGAGCTGGTTATAGAACCCAAAAATGTTGCACTTGCTCCTTCCAGCAAGCACCACCTACTGACAGGGAGGTCAATTTGCACTGCATTTACTGACATCATACTGGGTGTAGTCAAATCTCACCCACAAGCACCACCTACTGGCTCAAAGACTAAACTGGGCATGTCATTATCTAAATGAAAATCCAAAGGTAAGAAGCAATAGCTGCTCCAGATGGGAAGGAATCAGCAAAGAAACTCTGGAAATATGAAGACTTAAACAGCCATTGTCAATATAACAAGAACGGTTTGCACCACATTGATGTAACCTGGCAGGCAAAGCGAGTGGACTGGAATGCACACGTGTGAACACTGTCCTAGTCAGTGGGGCACTAGACGCTGTTAAGTGAGCATGTGTATTGTGTGGCTGTCGCCACAATGACTGAGCGAGTACAGCAATGAATCTCCATCAAATTTTGCGTGAAGCTTGAACATTCCTCCACGGAAACTATTCGGATGATTCGGAAGGCTTTTGGGGACAATGTAGTTGAGTACAGCACAAATAAAAGTGTGGCACAAACACTTCAAAGATGGCCGAGAATCTGTTGAAAGCGATCCACATTCTGGAAGGCCTGCAACAGCAGAACACCTGAGAATGTGGAACGTGTACAATTTAGGTTAAGAGACGCTGGGAAAACTGAGTGAGATCCCAACGTGCCTGCTTTAAAGGGGACAGAGGCATCATTGTCTTACATGCAATGTTTCTTGTATCTTGTATCATCCTCAATAAATGTCTCTATTTTTCCTATTACATGGTTGGATACTTTCCAGACAGACCTTGTATATTAATTCATAGTGTATTACAGGAAGGTGAGTCAGTTACAAATACAAAGTTATATGATGAATGCCTCATCCCAGTCTTCTCAGTTTTGCTCCCTGACTGTATTTAACAATAATAATAATAATAATAACAGTAGTAATAATAACGGCAGCAAACACTTACTGAATAGTTAATATGTTCTACCTAGAGGCTATTAAAATCTTCTCAATAGCTATGAGAGATGTTAGTATAATCCTAATTTGACAGGTGAGGCAGTTAAGGCATGATGGGGTGACATGATGTGCCCAAGGTGTCACAGCTTGCAAGGGCGGACCTGGGATTCCAACCCTGGCAGTCAGTGTGGTATCAACGCGCATTCCAGAGTCTCTGCCTCTATGACAGTGGAGGATAAAATCATCTGGAAAAAATGTGAAAAGGCCTAAAATTGAATCTCTCTGTATATGTAAAATGGCCAATCCTCTGACCCCAGGCAATATACAGTCCCTGAAGGAGTGGTCCCTTTCTGCAGAACCACCTTAGAGAGGAAATGCACCTGCAGCCTATGTCTGTCTCCAGGGAAAACGCCATTTGAATTAGCTCTCTGTGGCATGAATAATTCACAACTGTGACCCAGGGCTGCTGCTGGTACAGGTTATTCCTCCATACCTGGCAGCCCCAAGAGATCCCTAAATTCAGTTCAGGACCTCGCATGGTAGAGAGAAAAGGATGCACAGCCCTCCAGAGAGATGCGATCAGTAAGGGCATTTGCCCTGCAGCCCAGGGAAGGGAGTTATGCCAATGTTGTTCCTCACAGGTTCCTGACCTGGCTGGCGGGCTAAACCTCTAATTCCCCTCATGGAAGAGAGAGGATGGAGCATCCCATTTCCGAGATTCTGCCTCCAGTTACTGGCACAGATTGCCCTCCCCTTCAACCTGCTGGGTGGAAATGCTGCTTCCCAAAGGCCACATTGTTTAATTAAGAAGCTTCATTAAACCCTAAGGCAGAAGTGGGCTTTACAGGAAGCAACAGAATATTTTAATAGTTTTTATTTAGAGACAATAACCTGATTTTCTATTTTAAAAATAAACAAATAACCTCGTATAGCCAGAGCAATACTAAGTAAAAAGAACAAACTGGGAGGTATCAGTTTACCAGACTTTAAGCTGTACTACCAGGCTATAGTAACTAAAACAGCTTGGTACTGGCACAAGAACAGAGACATTGACCTCTGGAACAGGACTGAGAATCCAGAGATGAAACCATC
>CAUYRB010068994.1:0-14915 GCA_963574695.1 Propithecus perrieri
TTTTTTCTATATGTTTTTAGTTGTCCGATTAATTTCTTTGTATTTTTAGTAGAGACGGGGTCTCGCTCTTGCTCAGGCTGGTTTCGAACTCCTGAGCTCAAACAATCCCCTGCCTCGGCCTCCCAGAGTGCTAGGATTACAGGCGTGAGCCACCGCGCCTGGCCTTGTTTTCACTTGCTTTTAACAGAATACCTGAAACTGGATAATTTATGAAGAAAAGGGATTCATTTCTTAAGGTTATGGAGGCTGAGAAGTCCAAGGTCAAGGGCTGCATTTGCTGAGGGCCTTCTTGCTGGTGGTGAGGGCCTGCAGAGTCCTGAGGCAGCACAGGGCGTCACATGGGGAGGGTCTGAGTGTGCTAGCTCAGGTCTCTCTTACTCTTCTTATAAAGCCACCAGTCCCACTTCCATGGCAATCCATTAATCTATTAACCCATCAACCCATTAACCTACTAATCCATTAATCCATGAGTCCTCTTGACTCAGTCACCTCTTAAAGTCCCCACTTCTCAATACTGTCACATTAAGGATTAAATTTCAACATGACTTTTAGAGGGGACAAATATTCAAACCATAGCAGGTTGCCTTTTAAAGATTTATTCTTTTAAAAAGCTTTTCCCCCCATTGCGAATGAGACAAGCCATGAAATATTTAGCACAAAGAAGAATTGCTTAATTCCCTTCTTTTGAACCACACGATTTTCACCAGACCTATTTCTCTTCTGGGTGGCAGCTGTAGCAAGGGTTTAAATTAAGTGTAGAAAATAGCCTACCCAGTGCGTACCTCAAGCCCGAATTCTGCCAGAAGTTTTCCTCTCTACCTACGCACACTTGACCATCATCGCTTCCTGCTTTTAGCTAATCCAGGCTCACAAAACCTGCAGCCACGTTCAATCACCAGATCCTCTTTCATATGCAGCCTGGTCAACAGTCTGGGCACTAAAGAACATGAGGCTGGGGGCTTGCTGGGACCTGATACCTGCATCCTCTCCGTGAGATTAAGGCCTTTCCTGGTGTTAGGGAGTGGGTGGGCAGCATCAAGAAGCTCGAGTTGCTGCTTCTGGTTGCCTTATATTTTGGCCTGCGGTGGATGCTGTCCTGCTGTTTTTCTCTACAGTGTCTCTGGGTGACTTTATTTTTGAGCCCCACGACTCTCAAAACTGTCCTTCTGGTTCAGAGCTCTTTCTTGTGATCATATGTGTATATTGAAGATCCCACTTGGAGATCACACAGCAAACCCCAACTCAACTTTCTATTCTCCAGCCAAACTCCCAGGTGAGTACCTGCTGTGATGCTGCAGGCAGTGTAGACGGCTGCCAGTGGCTTCTTGGAGATCACCCGCCTTGGTGCTGCAGGCTGAGTTCCAAGCTTTCTGGAAGTTCTTGAGATTCAAAGTAGCTTCTCTCCTGGGAGGTAGCTAACGGATTTCTGGGAACCACTCATAGTCACTCCTGAGGCTTTGTAAGCCTCTACTTCCTTGTGTTAAAGCCCATCACGCTTCGAATACATAGAACAGCTTCCGTGTGCTGATCAGTACTGACCAGTACTGATTCGGTATTTGCTTAGTGGCATTATCAGCTACCCAGTCAACTACCCAGCTAGGTAAGCCACGGGGTTCCCCTGTCCCTCCCAGTCTACATCCAACTGGCTTCCAATTTCTGTCTGTTCATTTGTACCTCCTTATTACAGCCTGAATCCATTTCATCCTCTTCATTCCCCACTGTGGCCAGTTTGGACTGGAACCTTCTTTATTTAGGGTTGGGTTACTGCAACAGCCTCCTGGCTGATTTTGTGCCTTCTGTGTCCCCTGAGCCCTGTCGTAGTCAGTCGGGGCTGCTATATCAGAGTACCCTAGACTGGGAGGCTTATGAAAAACAGACATTTATTTCTCACAGTTCCGGAGGCTGAAAGTCTGAGATCAGGGCGCCGGCATGGCCAGGTTCTGGTGAGGGCTGTCCTCCTGGTTCCTAGACTGCCACCTTCTTGCTGCATCCTGACACGGTGGAAAGAGGGCTGGAGAGCTCTCTGCAGTCTCTTTTATTAATATAAGGGCACTGATCCCATTCACCAGGGCTCCACCCTCACGACCTCAGCATCTCCAAAAGGCCCCACCTCCTAATACCGTCACATTGGGGTTCAGGGTTTCAACACATAAATTTGGGCAGGGGTGGGGGACACAAACATTCAGTCCCTAAAAAACCCAATCAACCTTTTCCACACTATCACCAGATGAATCTTTCTAAAATACAACTCTGATGTGTTCCATCCTACAAGCATGTCTCTGCCTTCAGTATGACCTCCCTACCTTTCTTCCTCCTTGTCCCTTTGCCTGCACACACCCTGCCCTGCCTGGTCAGCTCCTTTGCTCGTAAGTGTGGCCTCTCCTGACACTGTCCTGGAGTCTGGGCCACGTGCCTCGCCCTGCTGCCACAGCCCCCGAACACACAGAACCTCCCAGTGACTCAGCCCAGCCAACGTGTCCCAACAGCCTCCAGGGAACTACTGCTCACCTTGCTCACTTCCCTCACCCTCTTCCATGGTCAGTACGGCCTCTGAGGGCAGGAAGGGAAAAAGAGGGCGAGGTTCAGAAAGTCTGCTTGAATTCGAATGGAGTGAGCCCCATCTATACCTCCTGTTTTGGTGGTTTGGCCTGAGCACCAAAAGTTGGTCACAACATTCGTATTTTGCCACCTCCTCTTCCTCTATTAGGCAATCCTCAGACTGTCGCTATGACATCCATCCTGTGCTCTCCCCACACTTCCTCAGGGTGGAAGTGGTGGGAATAACCACACAGTGGGCATCTAGGGATTTGCCCTGGGGCTTGTCCTCAGAGCTGAGAGTTGGTGGTTTTTGCTTTCCATCTCTGGCCCCAAACGCCCAGCTGGTGGTCCCAGTCCCAGTGCTCTGGCTGCTGTATCTCCCAGCGCTGACTTTTAAAATCCGGATCAAGAGGAGAGATAGGTATCTGTCTTTATCTAAAGGACATCTTGTTTTATCCTCCGGCCTGACTCCCTGGGAACTGAGTGACGTCTTCAGGGCCTGCCTCATCCCAGTCTGTGGGCCTGGGGTCAGGCCTTGGCTTTTCCCTGCTGGTTTTGTCTCCTGATAACAGGACATCCCCCAACAATCTCAGAAGTACAGCAGATTCTTAAGTGCTGCCCATCATTTCAGACATTATTTCTGAACAATAGATAATTGGCGGTAGTTATATAAATTGCTTGGTGTGCTAAAATTTACTCTAAGCTCAGGGTTATTCCACAGACGCCAATAAAACTGTAACAGACCATAGTTACCTCTCCACATGATAAATTCTGGCACTCTGCAAAGCACTTTGAGCAGAGAGAGTAATTTATACGCCCAGGTGGAACCGGTACACAGATCCACTAACCGGTTTTAGACTGGAACGTGAACTGGGAGGTAGCGTGTTAGCATCTCAAAGGAGATAAGGAAGGAGACAGCCTTGTGTTCATCTCTGACAGCGCTGTAGCCTTGGCAATGGCTAGCACACATCAGAAAGGCACATTCTTTCACTAGCATCACAAGTGACACAAAAGCACAGACATGAATCAGAAGAAATGAGGAAATCAGCCCTTTGTGGTTTCTAAAGACATGGGTAAGAATTTTACTAAACGGAGCAGCATGTTCTCTGAACATGCTGGTGGCTTCACCCAAGCTTTTGTCCTGCTATTTCCGCTGCCTGGAAAGCCCACCTTTCTATCTTTCGTACAGTCAGTACGCCACGGTTTCCTCTTCAAATCTTGTCACCTGTATGAAGCCTCCCTGGTTACAATCAACCACACTAATAACTTCCTATTCTGAGTTTCTAACGTTGTTTAGACACTTAGCTTGGCTTTGTTGTCTTAAATGTTTCAGGTGATTCTTTTCTAGCTTCTGTTTATTTCCACATATATACGTATGTGGAAATATACGTACATATGTGTACGTATGTTTATAGGTACGTATATATAGGGAAATATAATGTTCATTGGCATGTTGTACTATAAACGTTTCATGGATTTGTTGAGTTGATGAACTCACATGGATTATTTGAGATTAAGTGGAAACATACCATTCTTAGTCAATATTTTGGTGAACAAAGCCATATTATGTGTAGGGTTTTGGTTTCACTAAGTAGTTTGTATCCTTTTCTTACTTCTGGTTTCTCAACTATTCATAATAGTTAGAATTACTATTGGTATATTTTTATTTGTAGATAGTAAGAACTATTCCTCCTTTAATAAATTAGAAGTAATTTGAATGATGTCCTTCTTTGGGTGGTAGTTTTGCCTGGAAGAATCATGCACTATTATTGCTATTTGATTATATTTCCAATTCCTTTAAAGAATATGCTCCTTAGTGTTTCTTGTGGTGTTTAGCACAGTCCTGGCACACGCTTAAATTTTATTATTTCAATAAATGTGTATAAAGTTTTTATTAAAAGAGGTGATACTTGAGAAGCAAAGAGCACAGTTTCTTTCCATTTACTTATTTTTATTTATTTATTTACTTATTTGTGACAGGGTCTGGCTCTGTCACCCAGGCTGGAGTGCAGTGGCATCATCATAGCTCACTGCAACCTCCAACTCCTGGGCTCAAGCAATCCTCCCACCTCAGCCTCCCGAGTAGCTAGGACTACAGGTACATGTGCCACCATGCCCGGCTGATGTTTTTATTTTTTGTAGAGACGGGATCTTGATATGTTGCCCAGGCTGGTCTTGAACTCCTGGCTTCAAGCAATCCTTCCACCAAAGTGCTGGGATTACAGGCGTGAGCCACTGTGCTCCACTTAGCACAGTGTCTGACATGTAGTAACCGCTCAATCCCTCTTGTTATTGCCATTCTTGCTGCTGTTATTATTATTATTATTATTACATATCTTGCACTGGGTGAGACACTGCAGATACAAAGACAAGTCAGGAATGGCTACTGCCTTTAAGAGGCTCTTGGTCTAACCGGAGAAGTAGACAAAGTAAAATGACCATGACGATGCTGGGCACTGAGGTGTGTGGCGGGAGGAGACACAGGTGGTTTTGAGAGCCTGCGGGGTGGGGGAGGCTCCTCCTCCAGGCTGGGAGCTGGGGTGGCTGGGGAAGGCTCCGCAGAGAGGGTGGAAGTCCTGAGGAGTCCTGAATAAGGAAAGTCATTCAGGTGCAGGGGAACGGAAGGGCCCTCCAAGAAGTGAGCGGAGGGTGCGGGAAGATCCAGAGTTCTGAGGGAGCAGGGTGCATCGGAGGCATCAGCAGTTCAGTACAGAGGAGGGGCGGCACCCAGTGCTCAGAGGGGAGTGCAGAAGAGTTAGGTAAGGACCTTACCCTGAAAGGCCTGATGGACATTGTTAGGACTTTGGATTTTATCCTCAAGCCCATTAAAAGAAAGGTGCTATATAAGAAAGTTTAAGCAAGGGAGATTTGCATTGATGATCTATCTGTTGTTAGGTGCCTGCAATAAGCTAGAGGGGAGGTAGAGAGACCGTTAGAAGCCAGTGAGGACAGAAATAGTGGAAACGAAGAGCAAGGGGGAGTTTTGAGAGGTGTTTAGAAAGTGGAATGGACAGGAGGTGGTTCACATGGTTTGGGGAAGACGTGGAGAAGAGGAAGGAACGGCAGGCTTTTGTCTAGTGAACGAGGAGATGATGCCACATGGGCAGAGGCAGGCTAACTACACAGCTGGCATCTCGCCCCCTGTATTGCACAGCTTCCTGCTTACAGGCGAGGCTGCCCAAGACCATCAGGAAGAAGAGTGGACAAAGTTAGAGTCTTCCAAGGTTTAGATCTCATAGAGGTCTCTCTCAGCTCTGAAAGACTTTGACAGCAATCCACTGGCTGTCTGAGGCAGCCTCTTGCCTCCAAACACCCATTTAGTTTGCTTCTCTGAGCTCAACATACAAGCAGCCTAAAGCTATGACCCCAGGCAGTAACGAGCTGGAAACTGCCCTCTCTGAAGGGTCTCATCCAGTAGCAAAGCAGAAGCTCAGAACTTCTCACAGAGCATCCTGGCTAGAAGGGACTTTCAAGGTCATCTAATTTGAGTACCAGTCCTCTGCTTTTATTTTCCTTCTTTGAGAGTTGGTCATCCGACCTCCTGTGCAGCACTCCAGGGACCAGGAGCTCATTAAGTCCCGAGGCAGCCTCTCCCATAATTGGACTACCTGGTTAGAAAGAATTTCTTTATAATGAGCTGAAATGTGTCTCTGTAAACTCCCACCCAATGGTCCCCATTCTTCCTTCTCAGACCACACACACAATTCTAATCCCCCTTTCCCCAAACGGCCCTTCATATTTTTCAAAATGTCATTTGTGTTCCTCCCGAGTCTTTATCCTCCAATCTGAAACTTCTCTAATTTAAAACACATCAAACTAAAAGTTACCTTTTTATGACAACGTTGAGATTCATTATATAACTTGAGATGTTTCTTTCCTTCTTTCTGTCCTTTCTTCCTTCCTTCCTCCCTCCGTCCCCCAATCCTAACAGAGTCAACTCATTTAAAAGACATAGATAGAAAGGAATTGATCAAATAGTGGACGTTGCTGTGACATTTCAGTCACTTCTGCAGCACAACCCCCCCCTGGGGCCCAGCGTAACCCACCCAGCTCTTTCTCCAAAGCCAGATGTTACTAGTGACTGTGTGTTTGCTGATTTACCCTTGCCTAACTCACGGTGCTATTGAAGGAATAAAAGAAACAGTCCATAAAGTGGAGTGCTCAGTGGCTGGTATGTAGTAACAATAAAATATTAGTTATTACAACAAATAATTAGGGAAATGATAGTAAGTTTCTGCCAACATAATACATAATTATTACTAATAATCACTTTTTCCTAATATCATCATGAAATGTATGCTCTGAGTGCTATGTGTGCTCTGGACATATTTGCAGATAACTGAGGTTTGATTATGTAAGTCTTGGTCAAACCATGTAAACGTATAAAAATGTGACTAAAGAGCTGTATATAAGGGCTCTTGATGTGCATATTTTTTTCTTTGCTAATGATTTGGATGAGCAATTCCTTCTATCATCAACGATCTGAAGGATAGAGACTAAAACCTGTAGACTCTTGACTCTATAAAGTTAGAAGGGATTAATTAAAACTGAGCTCATGTCTTATAGGACTTATAGTCAATGTAGCAGAAATGCAAACTCCACCTGTTGTTCAAAAGCAGGCTGTCCTTTGCTATGGGTTGATAAAATCTACTGAGGAGAGACTCTTTCGTAAGCCTACATCAAACGTATTGCACCCATTAACTTGTGATGTGAGACCAAAAAGCCACAGAGTCCAATCTCAGAATACCAGACTTTTTTTTTATTTTTAAACTTGAATTTTGAAATACCTTTAGATTTGCTGAAAAGTAACAAAAAAGAATAGAGAAACTTCCTGTATATGCTTCACCCTCAACTTCCCCTTACGTTAATATTTTACATCACCGTAGTATAATTACCCAAACTAGGAGATTAACGTTGATACGATACTATTAACTGATCTAGAGATCTTATTTGAATTTTACCAGGTTTTTCTCTAATGTCCCCTTTCTGATTGCGTGTGGCATTTAGTTGTCATGTCTCCAGAGTCTCCTTCTCTCTGTGCCACCCTTAGTTTTTCTTTGTTTTCCATGACTTTGACACTTTTGAAGAATAGTGGGCAGTCTAACCTTCTCATTTTCCAGATGAAGAAACCAAGACTCAGAGAGTACTGCATAGTAAGATAGTAGTAAAACTCTCAGTGTGCATCAGTCAGATGTTGTTTTCATAAATAGACTAAAGTTAAGCATTTGGGGCAAGAACATTACCAAGGTGATGCCGTGCCCTTCTTCTTAGTGACTGTTATCAAGAGATACGTAATGTGAATATGTTATGTCTCATCATTGGTGATGTTAAATCCGACCATCTGGCGTTTTAAGCAATAAAGTAAATACCCAGAGGGAAGAACAAATCATAGTCACTGGTGTTTAGGTTCTGTGGTAGCAGATAACAAGCTATATGTGAGTTCTGGATACCACGTATATTGGTTACCTACTGCTGTGAAACAAATTACCCCAAAATGTAGCAGCTTAAAATGCCACCCATTTATTATCTCAGTTTCTGTGAGCCAGGAATCCAGGCAGGGCAGAGCTGGGTCCTCCACATCAGGGTTTCTAAGAGGCTGTGATCAACTCAGCTGGTCTGTGGTCATTGTAAGCCTCAACTGGAGAAGGATTCACTTCCAAGCTCACATGGATGTTGGCAAGATTTGGTTCCCTGTGGGTTGCTGGATGGAAGGTCTTAGCTCCTTGCTGGCTGTTGGTTGGAGCTGCTTACAATTTCTTGCCACATGGGTCTCTCAACAAGGCAGATTGCTTGATAAAATTATGCAAGCTGAGAAGATAATAGAGCCTGCTAGCAAGATGGAAATCATAGGCTTTTATACAAAATCACAAAGTGACTTCCCATAATTTCTTGCCATGTTCTCTTCTTTCCGCTTTTATGCCATATTCATTCTCCATCAACTCCAATTACATGGAACAGCTTTTGGTATCCTCCCTTTCTTCCTCCAGGGATGACAAGAAAAATGTGCTGCCATAGAAACCAGGATGACACGTGACCACATAGCTTACATTCTCCAGCTAGGTGTATTTGTTTTTTTAAAATGTAGCTTCTATCAACAATAAGTTGGGGTGTACTTTAAAATAACTAAAAGAGTGGAATTGGAATGTTCCTAACACAAAGAAATGATAAACGTCTCAGGTGATGGGTACCCCAATTACCCTGATTTGATTAATCCAACTTGTATGCCTGAATCAAAACATCCCATGTATCCTATAAAGATGTACAACAATTATGTACCCACAATAATTAAAAATTAAAAAATAAATACATAAAATAAAATATAGCTTCTACAAATGGATATTTGGCCAAATCTAGACTCTGACATTGAATAAGATAATGATTGCTGTTAGAAGATTAGTAGAGAATTTAGAAATTGTTTGCCCTTGGCAATAGGGCTATGGTATCTAATCTTGATGTACTGTAGTGTTTATTTAACAAAGCAGCAGAAGTTTTGGAGCTGAAAGAGACCTTAGAATAACGCAGACCAAACCCTAACTCCCCTATTTCCCAGATGAAGAAACAAAGACATAGCAAGATAATGGTAAAACCCACATGTCAAGAACCTTAGGTCGGGATACCAAATCATGTGTCCTTTCCCTAAGACTAAACCAGAGCCCACAGGATAACAAAGAGTATTTCTGTAACAAAAGAGATAACTCATTCTTATAAACATTTCTAAACTTTTCGGTTTACCACGCTTTCATTATTTCACTTATCCGACCTGATGGGGCACCCACTCTGTTCCTGACACTGTGCTGGGAATTCAAAGATGAGTGAAGTGCTGGCTCTGTTGTGATGGAACATGGAAACTACAGGAAGAGGAACATGTGAACACACACAATAAAGTGAGAAAAAGGTATAAGGGAATTATGCATACAATATCTTGGATAAAAAGAGAAACAGCCAATAAAATCATTTTTAATTATTTTTCCCCCATCTAATGGCAAATGGCATGACCTTGGCACGTCACAGATGTTGTATTGGAAATCCTTAGCAATATTTTTCTGAGTGGTGCTTATGGGCTTTTGGGGTGGGACAATTTGCCACTGCCCCATTGAATGCTGGTAGCAAGAACCCCCCTGGATCAAAAACAAATGCTCCAGCGCCACCAAGGTTGTACATTGGTTGAGAAGCTCCGCCCAGGCTAACAGGCAGCAAGAATCTACCTGCAGCGGAAGCCCCTGAGCTCATCCCGAGAAACAAACAGAAGCAGGATGCTGCTTGGCAAACATTTGGAGCATTGAAAATGGAGTGTAAATGTGGAACAGATGATTTTAGCTGCAGATTAAATACATTAGGCAAACACGAGAATCACATTCTATAGAAATAGAATATAGGATTGGGCCACTTTCCAACAGCATCTTATTCATTTCATGTCTTGCAAAATTGGCTTTGGATTCGGATGGACTGATGTTTATTTTTGCCTTTGCTCTGATAAACGAGTTCACCAAGCAAAGACATAAACCAGAGAGAAAGGAAATGTTTACCTCACTTATGCACAAGCAACACCATTTGTTTTACAAGTAAAAAACAAACATGTAGGTCACCAATAACTTTTTTTTTCCATTATAAATTCTTTTAAATTTAAGAATACCGATTAACACAGGAAACAGATTTAATTCATGGAATTGTGCATGTGGTCAGTTACACTGTGACATGTTCATTTCATTATCATTTATTGGCACTATCAATAGCATACTGTAAACCAGATCACTTCGTATGCATGAATCTGTGATCCTCCCTAGCTATGATTTTCTACCATGAGCTGACATATCTATATGTAGATAGGTATAGATATATAGACATATTAATGCTGTGCACAATTTTCCATGGTTACTGAGTGTCAGTAAATATTATAAAAAAAAACCCATTTATAATAAAAATGAGGATGTGATAAGACTTGCTATTATTGGACCTCGTGTTCTGTAAAAGAGACAAGACTTGCTAGACATTTACTAAACTCTATGGCACTGATGTATAACGGATTCATTTCCAGACCACTGGCCACAGAAGTATGTCTTCCTGGGCCCTGCCCTAGACAGCAGCCTGTCCACTGGGCTCTCCACGTTTTCACCAACTTCTGAGTCTCCACAACCTTGAGCTCTGCTGAGAATTCTTTTCCTTGAAATTCTTCCAGCTAAACTCCCACCCCCCAAAAGAGTTCTCAGGAACTCATTATGCCCTGAATCAACAAGAACTTGGTAAACGGCTTAAAAATTTTTAAGAGGAACTAACTTCCCTTGGTAAAGAGTGAATAATAAATCTGGGAATGACTTTCCAGATAAAATGATCTCATCCCTCTGTCAGTGCCCCAATAACTTTAATAGTTACGAAAGTCACAGCCTCCACTTGATATTAATAATTATATGAGCAATTTTGAAAAAGAGAATAATGGATATGTGCCTGTATTAGTTTCCTAGGGCCACTGTAACAAATGACCATAAACCAGGTGGCTTAAAACAATAGAAATGTATTTTCGTATGGTTGTAGGGGCCAGAAGTCTGAGACGGAGGTGCGGGCAGGGCTGTGCTGCCTCTAGGGGGTCTAGGGGAGAATCCGTCCATCTTCTCTGTCAGCCCCTGGGGGCTCCAGGCACTCTGGCGGTGGCAGCGTAACTCCAGCCTCTGCCTCTGTCTGCACGTGGCCTTCGTCCCTGTGTCTCCGTTTTCCTACGTCCTTTCTCTTATAAGGACACCAGTCGTCAGATTTAGGGTCCACCCTAAATCCAGGATTATATCATCTTAAGTTCCTCAACAACATCCGCAAAGACTCTGTTTCCAACTGAGGTCACATTCACAGGTACCAGGACTTAGGACTTGAGCACATCTTTTTGGCAGATAATGTTTAACCACACGACAGTATTCTTTAAAAATATTTTATAATTCAGCCTCTTCACTAATGAAATCAGGCTTCCCCTGCAACAAGCCTGACTTTGGGACACCTCGCAGAACCACTCGTGACGTGACTGAGGAGACTGGGCCAAGTGGTTCGCAGTAGCTGGACGTTGGAGGGCGTGTCTGCAGGAGCAGGTGCGGGCTGGAGACGCTGGTTTAGAAGAGAGCAGTAGGGAGAGGAGAGGACAGACACACAGCTAAGGGCTAGTAGACGAGGAAGAGCTATAAAGATAACCGAGAAACATGAAGAAAGGAAGGGGGATACAAGGAGAATGCGGTAACCTGGAAGCCGAGGGAAAGGGGTGAATTAAGAGCCCCTTAGGCAGGGGTCGTGCAAGCTCAGGACAGCTCTGTGTCTGCTGCGTGTGGTCACGGTGAGTGCAGGGGGCCCTCGCAGTTGAGTGCTGAGGGTTGAAGCCTGAACCCAGGTGCAGGAGGTTAAGGGGTGAGTGGAAAGGAAGGAGGAGACTGGGAGTGCAGACAATTCTTTCAAAAAGTCTGGCTGGGGAAGTGAGCTGAGAACTACGACAATACCAGCTGGGGGAAGTAGGTCCCTGTTCTTTCCCACCATAGTGAACTGCAGATGGCAGAGACAATAGAAAAACATAATGGTGAGGGAAAGGGGCAAAATTCATGGCACGAGTTTAACTGGGAGGCCTGTGGAGCAGTCGGGGTACCCGCAGCAGAGGTTCAGAAGCGGAGGCTCAGGCTGTGCAGGGGTGGAAACCGAGCCGGAACCCAGTGACGGAGACCATTATACAAATGTTAGGTAGACAGTGAGGGGTTCCAGCTCTCCTGGGGATGACGGGGACAAGTGTCCCACTTCAGATAACCGCCACAGCAGGAGGGAGGAGGAGTGCACTGCCAATCAGAGCTTAGCGCGCCAACTGCCAAAGCAGCTGGGATTCCCGGAAGAAGGGATTCCCAGAAAGCCAAGCAGCGCAGGTGCGGTAGGGTCTGGAAGATGACCACAAGTAACCTTGGGCCAATTATCATGCCATTAGCATAAATCTGCATTGCAGTTTTGCCCCTCCCCAGTGGGTTTTCAGAGAGGCTCACGGGAAATCTGTATGCATAACAAGACTTAGGTTATATAACTAACAGCTGTTCATCGAGGTGACACGTGAGCCATACCAGCCAGGTAGGGTCCAACCCTGACAATATAAAATGAAAACTGTAGCTCACATTCAGGGCTTTTGTAGCAACAGTGGCCTGTCATTTACTGTCTGGGGCAAACGTATCTTGCTTTTGCTCAATAAACTTTGCCTCTTGCTTGCTTTGCCATCGGTGTGTCTTGTCATTCTTTGGTAAGAGCGCACCAAGAACTGAGGGCAGATTGCTGTCCTGACACAAACACTATTGCTGACTTTGGGCTGCCTTCAACTTTCCTTACCCTGAAATATAAGGCCTTTGCTGACATGGCCTCCGCCTATGTGGGCAGCCTTGTCCAGCACAGACGCCTTCCATCTTGGACTCAGCGCATCAGCCACATTCCAACCATCTGTCTCAGGGCTTTGGTAACGCTGTTCTCTCTGCCTGGGACACTTTACCTCCCTCCCCCCAGGTTTGGTGGTTTCACCATGAGTCCCACAAACCTGTGCTCCATGTCTCAATGTGTGTCAAGCCACGAGTGCAGGATCCGCAGCCATCTTTGGGCCCACTCTTGTGAGCCTGGTGCCTAGTGCAGTGCCTGGCATACAGCAGGTGCTTAATTAACATGTGTTCACATAATGAATCAATAAGGAAGGAAGGACAGATGGAGAGCAAGAAGGACAACTTACCTCCCATGTACTAGGTGCACTAACTTGTTTAATTTTCCCAGCAACCTGATCAGAGAGGTATTATGAACACCATCCTCATTTAATAAATAACAAAAATAGAGACTCAGAGAGATGTGTCCAAACTCCTTTAAAACCTTTCTGGGGCCAGGTGTGGTGGCTCATACCTGTAATCCTAGCACTTTGGGAGGCTGAGGTGGGAGGATTTCTTGAGCTCAGGTGTTCGAGACCAGCCTGAGCAAGAATGAGACCCCATCTCTACTAAAAACAGAAAAATTAGCCAGACACGATGGCATATACCTGTAGTTCCAGCTACTTGGGGGGCTGAGGCAGGAGGATTCCTTGAGCCCACAAGTTTGAGGTTGCAGTGAGCTATGATGACATCATTGCACTCTACCTGGGGTGACAGAGCCAGATTCTGTCTCAGAAAAAACAAACAAAAAAACCCTTTTTGGAACAGTTATTTAGAAAGAAAGAAACTGAAAATAACTTGTGTGAGGATGGCAGTAGTAGAAAAGTCTGGAAGGATAGCCACCAAATGTTAATATGGTTATTTCTGAGTGGTGGGTTGCACTACTTTGTTTTTATTCTTTTTGCCTATCTGAATGATTTTTAAAATGAAAATATATTTTAAAAGTGAAGGCCGATGTTCATCGAAACATTATTCACAATAGCCAAGATATAGAAACAACCTATGTGTCCATTAATGGCTGAATGGATAAACAAAAATGTGATTTTATACACAATGGAATATTAACCTTAAAAAAAAAGGAGATTCTGCCATTTTTGACAGCATGGATGAACCTGTAGGACATTATGCTAAGTGAAATAAGCCAGGCACAGAAAGACAAATACTGCATGACCTCGCTGATATGTGAAGCCTAAGAAAGTCAAATTCTTAGAAGCAGAGAGTAGAATGTGGTTGGCAGGGACTGGGGAATGGGAAAATGGGGTGATATGATTAAAGCGTACAAAGTTTCAGCTATGCAGGATGAGTACGTTCTGAAGATCTAACGTAAAGCTTCACGGCTATAGTTAATGATAATGTACTATATACTTGAAATTTGCTAAGAGAATAGATCCTAATTGTTCTCAAACACACAAAAAGGGAATAGATGAGGTGATGGATATGCTAATTAGGTTGGTCGTGGTATTCATTTTACAATGTACACACATATTAAATCATGTCATATACCTTAAATACATACAACTTTTATTTGCCAATTATACCTCGGTAAAGCTGGGGAGAAGATTGGGAAGTTCGGCTGAGCTTTGGGTTAGAGCATGGTGGGGGTGCAGTCGTCCCCCACAGAGAGGGTGAGGGCCAGGAGCACAGGGTTGCTGGAGTCGTAAGTCGGGGGGAGTCAGTTTACTATCCTTCATGTCTCAGACTCGAGGTCAGATCTGGGAATCAAATGATTTCTAACTTTCATGTTTTGCTTCCAGTGTAAGATTGAAATGGTGTTTAGGCCACTGACGGCACACTTTGCTTATTTATCCAACAAGAATCTAGAGGCTGGGCGTGGTGGCTCACGCCTGTAATCCTAGCTCTCTGGGATGCCGAGGCGGGCGGATTGTTTGAGCTCAGGAGTTCGAAACCAGCCTGAGCAAGAGCGAGACCCCGTCTCTACTAAAAATAGAAAGAAATTAATTGGACAACTAAAAA